>JASDQU010104217.1:146492-182657 GCA_032191745.1 Picea mariana | reverse complement strand
GTTTCTAAGTCATAGGAATTTTACATTCAACCTAACTTTTGCTAGATACCTTGACTTTTTCTCATGGCTCACAAGATTTGACTAGGCTCACAGAGGTTGTATGTTCCCCTTGACTTTTTCACTAGTCTATCTATGCTCACAGAGGTTGTACGTTCCCCCTGACTTTTGCACTAGATTGTCTATGCTCACATAGGTTGTAGATTCCCCCTGAATTTTGCATTAGAATCACATAGCATCTCATTCATCCTGACTTTTGGTTTGACTCACAAAGGTTGTCTGTTCCCCCTGGCTTTTGTCAATACCTAACAAGACTAGTTGATTCTCCAAATCTCTCTGGATAGCCTCAGGGTGGCCCATATGGCCTCTCATTGGAGAATGACTGTCGATGCTGTCAAAATTAACATTTCTCTCCTAGGCTAGAGGTCTATACATATCTAGAATTCGACCTCCCTTCTTAAATCAAGGAAAGAACTGAGTAAATGAGGGATCTCATCCCATTAAATCTGTATCTCCAACTACTGCTAATCAATAGTGGTAATTAATGCACAAGGAGATCTCTTGGGGTAGGTGGGGACAATGTCCCTTGATTATTGGCTGGAAGCTCTTTGAGGGAGAAAAAATCCCTTGTTTTTAGGAGGTTGGTGCCCTTGACTCATGGATTTTGACCTTCTTGGTTCTATACACATATTTTGGAATAAACATTAGAGAAAAAAGGCACATTATACACCAAAATCCACCTCAACACACATTCATTAAGCAACATGAAAAATACACATGTCTTACTATTAAATATGGTCAAAAAAACAAGTATTAAATCAATTTATGGTGGAAAATGTGCTTAAGATGAGCCTTTGGAATAGAAAATAATGAGGCTCATCATCACCCCCCAACTAAAAATTTGCACACCCTTTGTGCAACAAAAATATTATTATTTTTCTCTCATTACTATTGTTTTTTTCCACTAAGCTCCTGACTACTTCTTGGTTTTTGTCCTATACCCTGTTGTTCTTCAGCATTCTGTTGTTGTACATTAACCTGTTGTTGATCAATACCCTATTGTTGGAGGCTTCACTGATTCTAACTGTTAGTCCTCTCATTGTGGTCACATATTCTTGTTCCTGTATATTCTGGAAATTCTAAGAAAACTCCATGGATACCTCATCATCAAACCCTCTGAGTCTCTCAAAGTAGCTCAGCCAATCACATCTCTGAAAAATTTCCACTACCTCAGCATTTTCATAAACCCTAGAAGGATCTATTGGTTCTCTCCTTTTGAATCTCACTCCCATGATTATTTGTTAAGGATGATGAGTTGAGTTTTTGAAAGGAGAAAAAGGTTGGTTACAGGTTTCTTGAAGGATGTTCAAGTTGACTTGTTCCTTAGAGAGGAGGATAAATTAAGATTGTTTCTAGGTAAATATGGTGGTCAACAAATTCAACAAGGGTTTTTTTATTTTAAGAAAAGGAAAAATGAGGGTTTTCTCTGAAAATTTTCAAGTCAGCTTATTTTTCTGCAGTTGTTCCTATAGAAATAGATCATGTAGAAGCATATTTCTATAGGAACTATGTAAATCGGAATTTCTATAGGATGTCGTTTTGAAGACTCATAAAAAAAAATTATAGTGTCGAGAGGGTTTGACCATATGTTTATGAATATCAACATTTTTTTAGACTTAGAGATCTTAACACATGGGAAGTTGGTTCAATTTTTAGAACATAATCGATAGGATTGTGACTAAAAAAAAGGGTTTCTACAGGGTATGATCCTATTGTTGGAATATTGGTTGTTTTCATTGATGTCAACCCTAGTCATGGGTTTTGGACCGCAATATTTATGAAGGTATTTGGACATGAAGGACAATGCACATGCATATACAACACCCATGTATGGATAGTATACATCATGTTGTTTTCGATAGTATGTGGCACGTCATGTGGATCCTCATGGTTGAGGAGAAATGAATTTTTTAAGCTGACAAAGTGAATTGAAGAAGGAAGTACATGTAGGCCCTGAAGATAATTAAAGAAAATAATTACAAAATAAGAAAGTGTCAGGTCGGCCCTAATGTTAAAAGGAAGTGGCATAAATGGTATAAATAAATATCAATATACATTCATTTGATACACAAGTCGAATTTCAGAGGAAATCAAAAGTAAAGAAGGCCGGATTTCAAGGGAGGATGAAGTCTTTTGGTGATGTGTTCTAAGGTGTTGGAGCCGCCTTTCTCTAAATAGGTGAAATGTTATACTTAAGCCCAAAAGTTGGATTTCAGGACTTCGTTTATTTCATGATTCTACCCACTAAAGCCACAGTATCCCGACACGTGAAATGGCGAAAATTGTTTAGTTCTAATCACCATTACTAAGTGATTAAGAGGGGGTTATCACCTTTTATTACCTCGTACTCTCTCTTGGAAGTTACACATTGAACGTTTTTCAAACCTCCGACATGTGAAGTCGCGAAGTTGTTTTAAAGTTACCCAGGTTAATATCAAGAATAAATCACTTTAAACCTTAGTCTTTATCGTAATTTTGCGACTCGTCGATTGCTTCCCCAAAAAGAAGCACCTTTGTAACTCCGATCCACGAAGTCATGATATTCTTTAATTAAGCATGGATTAATTAAAGGCTTAAGTCAAATCACAGACAATCAACTAAATCACACCATCGCGATTTCGGGTTTTAGGGTTCAAAGGCTAGGAGCAAAAACATCCGACACAGCAAACGCTGAAAAGAGGATTAGCGAATAAAGAACACTTAATTAAAATAAATAAACTAGATTAATTAATGCCTTAAACAACCCTTAACACACACAGTTTACAGACGAAGTTTTAAATTTTTCTGCATTTTTCCAAGTCACGAATCGTCAAGCATTTATGGAATTTATTTGAATTTCAGTGAGGTGATGGATAGTAAGATCTCGTATTACTTCTAAATATTTCTATTAAATGATTTGACCATTTATGTCAGCAAGGAATCGAACAGGCTTAAATGATCAATACAAAGGGGTTCTCTTTCATTATCTCAGTTTTCATCTCTATTGTGTGCAAAGCCATTTCACCAGGATAACTTTTGTCTGTGTTTTCAATCTTTCTAACAGGGATCTAGTTGCAAGGTTATCTATCATGGCTCCACGAAAAGTGCCCAAGGCAACTGCCGAGATTTTAGGTCAAGGTTCATATGTTGTTTCTGATACCTCACCCTGAAGTATCAATTCTGTCAAAACATGGACGTACATTTCCAACATTCTGCAATTTGAGTCGATAAATTGTTCAAATGATTCCATCAGTAACGAGAAGGATGACTTGTCCACCAAACACAAAATCGTCGCTCAAGCAGAGATGCACAAAATAGTGGCAAGGCCATGACTTCTTCCCTATTATGATATGATCATATGGGTGTTGGACCATGTGGACATCCTAACTAGGACGATTATTGGTAAACAGAAGGTGAAAATTGGAACCTTCAGACCAAAGCATTTACAGGAAATGTATAAATTTTCACCCACACTGAACCTTACTCACAATACCAAATTCCTAGAGGGTTTCAAGAAAAAGGAATGTGAGTAGTATGTAAAACATTTATTCGATCTGATCAAAGATTGGGTTTCACACCCCGCGAAATTTAGGGCTGACACTAATGGGATTTATTCAATCTCCTCCTTAGATCCGCAATTCAAGTATATAGCGATGATGACCTGTAGGTTGTATGGGAAGGAAGAAACTACTCACTTTTTCCTCCCATGGGTACAACTTATTCATACGGTTGCTAAGGGTTTCGCTTTCAACTGGGCCAAATTATTGTCTAACAGTCTGACCAGTCGAATTACCAAATACCGAGTGCAGAAGGAAAGTAGGAAAGCTGATTCATTTTTTATGTCTTCTTACATCATGGAAGCTATTTTCTTCATGAAACCTTTTCCACTAATGAGATGGAGTTGGGCTCCATCTAATATAGAGCCTATTCATGTCTACCACTCGAAACTTTGGGAGGATAAAGCCAAAGAATTCATCTACGAGATCTTCAACTAGGTAATGGTACTGGTGCATGTCTCCATCTTCGGCCATCCGCCTCCTAGGATTTCAGATAACATAGTGGCCAACCTAAGTATCGTGGAAGATTGGTATATAGAAGTGGAATTTTCATACATCAGGGTATTTGGCACCTCTGTTCCCCCATACGTTGTGCCATTATTCTTGCCAGACAAGCTAGTGTGTCGCGAGATCGCCAGAAAAACTATGCTCAGCGGTATAAGAAAAGAGCTCAAAGGAGTATCAAAAAAGGTATGGCCGCCCTTTCCCATTCACATTCATGCATATTCTTTATTAGATTTTGGTCATGCCAGAGCCGAGGCTACGGCCTTAGAGGAAATGAAATTGGTGGACATTGAGTTCAAGAAGCATGACCCTAATAAGGTTGTGAGTAATCTGATTTATTAGCCAAAGTGACCTCTTCCTTTGCACCCCCTACCGCATTCAAAATAAAGTACCACATAGAGGTAAGGCACAAACCCTCCGTACCAAACAACATACAACACTGGCAGGTATTCGAAGATGATGAGTAGATCAAAAAGTTCCTGGAAATGGTAGATGATTTCGCCGAAACCCACATTGACCAGGAAAACCAAAATGACCATGACTGGATTATGCAAGAGGTGGAGGAGCCTTAGGTGTTCCAAGAAAAAATCACAAACCATCGCATGCTAGTGTTAAAGAATAATCAGATCCCTAAGGGTTTGATACCTCTAGAAAGGTTGTTTGATCAAAACGACATGCCTCTGAAGTCTACCTTGCAACCCCAACCAAAGGAGGTCGAAGACTATGATGTAGGCATCACTAAAGAACCTAGGATAGTGAAACTATCAAAGTACCTTCATCCTGAGATAAAAATAAAATATACAGACTTACTCAAACGATATAAGGATGTTTTTGCATGGTCTTACGATGAGCTCAGAACCTATGACACCTCTGTGATCGAGCACAAGATACCTTTGAAACCTGGTGTTAAACCCTTCATATACAAACTTAGACAAATCAACTCCATTTTACTACCAGTGGTCAAGAAAGAAGTGAAAAATATTAGACGAAAAAATAATTGTACCTCTCAGGTACTCCGAATGGGTGGTGAACCTGGTTCTGGTCAGAAAAAAGAGTGGGGAAATCAGACTGTGCGTGGATTTCAGAAACCTAAATAAATCCTCTCCCAAGGACAATCATCCTCTACCCAAGATGGATCATGTCTTGGAGAAGGTAGTTGGGGATAATAGAATGTCGATGATCGATGGGTTTTCAAGTTACAATCAGATTGCAGTCAATGAAGAGGACAAAGAAAAAACTGCTTTCACTATGCCTTGGGGTACATTCATGTATGACAAAATGCCTTTTGGTTTGATGAATGCAGGTGACACCTTTCAGTGATCTATGGACATCGCCTTCATTGGTGAAAGAGACAAATTCATGGTTATTTACCTTGACGACCTGACTGTGTTCTCAAAATCTGACGAAGATCACTTGATACACCTCCAACAAACGTTCGAGAAGTGCCGAAAATTTGGTTTGTCCTTAAACCCCAAAAAATCTCATTTCACGATGTAGGAAGGTAAGCTCTTGGGCCATATTGTGTCTCGAGACGGAATTAAAATTGACCCCAAAAGGGTTGAAGCTATAGAGACCATAAATATTCCTAGGAATGTTAAGGAAATTCAATCATTTCTAGGAAAAATATTTTTTTTGCAAAGGTTTATTTCAAATTTTGCTAAAATCATGAAATTGATCACAAGTATGTTGAAGAAGAACAATGAAGTGAAATGGACGGTGGAAGCCAAAGCGTCATTTTCACGCATCAAGAAATTTATCAGCGAAGTGCCCATACTGGCAAGCCCCGATTATCTAAAAGATTTCCTGATTTTATCATTCGCCTCTGAACACACAATGGCAGTAATACTCCTCCAGAAGAATGAAGAGGGTTTCGAGCAACCCATAGGGGTTTCGAGCAACCCATAGCCTTTTTTAGTAAAAGTCTTAGAGACGTTGAACTAATATACGATATAATGGAAAAGAAAGTGTACGCTATGGTAAAGGCGCTGAAGGCTTTTAGAACCTATGCGCTACACTCCAAGGTAATTGCATACGTGCCCACCAGTTCTGTAAAAGATATATTGGTTCAGCCCGACAGTGATGGGAAGAGGGGTTGGTGGCTTGCTAAAATTCAAGAATTTGATCTGGAGGTGAAACCGATGAAACTAGTAAAAGGATAGGTTTTGGCTAAGCTCTTAGCTGAATCAAATTTCAGAGCACTTGAAATGAATAACTTGTAGGGACATGAAGTATGTGGGGATGTAAACGAGCTCGATGACCAAATAGCTACAACCAGAATCCAAGAGAATTTTGCCTTATCGGACTGGTATAAAGATATAGTGTCCTACCCACTAACCCTGAAATGCCCCAACGATCTGTCTCCAACTAAATCTAGGACACTGAAGCTACATGTGGTGAAGTATTGTATATCCAAAAGCCAATTGTATATCCGAAGTTGTTTGCTGGAAGAATCACAAATAGAGGGGGTCATAAACGAATTTCATGAAGGAGTATGCGGAGGTCATCACGCCTAGAGGGAAACAGCTTATAAAATCTTGAGGGCGGGATATTATTGGCTAAAACTATTCTCAGATGTCAAATCCAAATTCAGAGCCTGTAACCCTTGCCAGTTGTTCACAGGAAAACAGAAGCTTCCAGCGCTACCTCTGGTTCCTGTCAAAACCGAAGCCCCATTTCAAAAATGGGGGTTAGATTTCATAGGCGAAATCAACCCGTATTCCAGCACTCAACACAAATGGATCCTCACTACTATAGATTACTTCACCAAATGTGTGGAGGCTATTCTGACCAGAAAGGTGACCGATTCAGTGGTAATAGATTTCCTGAAAGAGAACATACTGTCCAGATTCAGCTGTCCCCGAAAGATAATCACGGACAATGCCCAGGCATTCAAGTCTATGGCAATGATTAGTTTCTACCAAAAATAAAACATCATATTGGGCCACTCCACCGCATATTACCCTCAAGGAAATGGGTTATCCGAATCATTAAATAAAATTTTAGTTACCATAATTAAGAAAGTGCCGAGCGAAAACAAAAAATCTTGGCATGTGCATATCAAGTATGATTTGTGGGAAAATCGGATACGTACGAAGAAATCTATTGGTACTTTGCCTTTCTAAATGGTATACAGGACTAACGTTGTATTCCCTATAAATCTAGCGCTTCCTGTAATGAATCTCTGGAAAGATGAGAAAGAAGAACCAAACCACATCACAAGGAGAATAAATCAGCTGATTGAAGTTCAACAACATAGGGCTGAAGTGGACGAAAGGCTATAGAAATACCAAGACAACATGAAAGTGTTGTTCGATCATAAGGCCAAAAACAGAGAGTTCCTCCCTGGTGATTTGGTTTTGAAATGGAATGCTAGGAGGGAAGACTCGGCAAAACATGGTAAATTTGACCATATATGGTATGGATAGTTCAAAGTCTCAGCTTCTGAAGGGAAGAATTCATTTCTGTTAGAGAATTTGGATGGTAAAATCCTCAACGAGCATTATTTAAAGCACTATATGCAATAAATGAGTCCCAAATCTCCATTGTACATACCGGTTTGTGTTTTCTATTTTTTATAGCTTTTCAGTAAGTTCACTTTCATCGCAAATAAAACAGGTTAGTGATTTCCTAGAAGTAGAGATATGAAATTTTTCAACACATCCAATCCCATAAATCTTGATGACCTGATACTCTTCATGTTGTTTCTTACAGGATTCCATCTCACATCCCAAATGACAAAAGGAGAAAACAGACGGTCATGTATCAGGAAATCGACTCACCCGAAACAGGTGACAAAAAAGAAAAAAAAAATAATATAATTTTTCAAGAAGAGAACGAAATGGTAAGGAAAAGGTATGAATTTCTGAAGTGTCTAGGTTTCAAACGAATATCACTTAAACGCAGTAATGGTCTCACGAGTATGATATATTCACCTGACATGTCATTAAAAGAACAACTTTTATTGTCGATTCTAAAAAAGGCTCACCCGGATAAGATAAAAAATAATTAAAATAAACAGAGTCAGGATTGCATTTTTGAAATCCAAAGCCTTCTTTGTTTTCCTTTTTCCATCCTTGTACTTATCTCCTTAAGCTCCGACACCCTCCCATGCCCTCCATGGAGAAAGAATAAGTTATGATTTAGCTCCGGGAACTCACGAATGAATCTTAGAAAATAAGATAGACTTCACGACTCCTCAGTCTCCTACTGAACATATGCATAGATTGATACTAACTCTCTTAGGTCTTTTAATAGGTTTCAAATGATTAAGTCTTGCTCAAAGGAAGACCCATGGAAATAAATTCTCCCATATTTTCCTGCAGACTAGGATGTTTTCAAGGTCAAGAGAAAGTTGGTCCAGGGTAGTCAAAGCAAGTTGACAGGCCTCTGTTGCGAATATTACATAGATATCACCCTTGGTATACCTTATACCAATTGATTGCCCCCACTTCATATTCCAAAAATATAAGATAGATGGTGAAAGGAAATTCATAATTGATTGCCCCCATCTAGTCCAAAGAGATGATGAAAGGAAACTCATAAAATGATTTCCCTCATCTCAGCATTTAAATGCAAAATTACAATTTGGAGTGGTGAAAGGAAATTCAATAAAGGGAACCAAATAACTTCACCGAGGTACTGAACAGGCTCGCTGGCAGTGAAGAAATATCTAAGATATCTATAAGGTTGTCATACATAAATTATACTATACTCTGGTATTTAGAGTTTTTGAAACTGGATCCACACCCCAAGTTCATGCAGGTCTCCCTGATTAAAAGCATGGAATTTACTTCATTTCGATGCAAGATAAAACCTACAGGACATGTTGAAATTCCTAATTTTGTTTGGATCATCTTAAGAAGACCCGAATTCAGTCTCGAGAAAGGGAAATTTGTCGAAAGGACTACAGTTGAGTTTAGAAAGCCTGTCGAGTTTGAAAGATTTCCAGAAATAAATATGAAACCTCAAAGTTCCCTCTGTATCCTCTTTCCAAACAAGCTTCACAGAAGCAAGCTAATGACTCCATTTACCCAATATAGGCACTTGGTCTGTCATCCTTCTCATCTCGCAAGGAGACGAGATCCCTAGTTGGAGTCTATGTTGGAGCCGCCTTTTTCTAAATAGGTGACATGTTATACTTAATCCCAAAATATGGATTTGGGGACTTCATTTATTTCATGATTCTACCCACTAAAGACACAGTATCTCGACATGCGAAATGGAGAAAACTGTTTAGTTCTAATCACCATTACTAAGTGACTAAGTTGGGGTTATCACCTTTTATTACCTCGTACTCTTGCTCTCGGGAGTTACACATTGAACTTTTTTCAAACCTTCGACATGCAAAGTTGCGAAGTTGTTTTAAAGTTACCCAGGTTAATATCAAGAATAAATCACTTTAAACCTTAGTTAGTCTTTATCATGATTTTGCGACTCGGCGATTGCTTCCCCAAAAAGTAGCACCTTTGTAACTTTGATCCATGAATTCGTGATATTCTTTAATTAAGCGTGGATTAATTAAAGGCTTAAGTCAAATCACAGACAATCAACTAAATCGCACCATCGTGATTTCGGTTTTTAGGGTTCAAAGGCTAGGAGCGAAATCATCTGATATGAAGAACGCTAAAAATGGGATTAGCGACTAAAGAGAACTTAATTAAAATAACTAAACTATATTAATTAACGCCTTAAACAACCCTTAACACACACAGTTTACGGATGAATTTTCAAATTTTTCTGCATTTTTCCAGCTCACGAATCGTCAAGCATTTATGGCATTTATTTGAATTTCAGTGAGGTGATGGATAGTAAGATCTTATTTTAATTCTAAATCTTTCTATTAAATGATTTGACCGTTTCTGTCAGCAAGGACTCACACAGGATTAAATGATCAAGACAAAGGGGTTATCTTTCATTATTTCAGTTTTCATCTCTATTGTGCATAGAGCCATTTCACCAGGATAACTTATGTCAGTGTTTTCAATATTTTCGACGGGGATCTAGTTGCAAGGTTATCTATCATGGCTCCACGAAAAGTGCCCAAGGTAGCGGCTGAGAGTTCAGTTCAAGTTTCAGATGTTGTTTCTGATACCTCACCCCGAAGTATCAATTCTGTCAAAACATGCACATACATTTCCAACATTCTACAATTCGAGTCGATAAACTATTCAGATGATTCCAGCAATAATGAGAAGGATGACTTGTCCACAAAATACAAAATCATCGCTGAAGCAAAGATGCAAAAAATAGTGGCAAGGCCATGGCTTCTTCCCTATTATGATATAATCAGATGGGTGTTGGACCATGTGGACATCCTGACTAGGATGATTATCAGTGAACATAGGGTGACAATTGGAACCTTCAGACCGAAGCATTTATAGACAATGTATAAATTGTCACCCACACTGAACCTTACTCATAATACCGAATTCCTATAGGGTTTCAAGAAAAAGGAATGCGAGTAATATGGAAAAAATTTATTCGATCTGATCAAAGATTGGGTTTCGCACCCCGCGAAATTCAGGGCTGACACTAATGGGATTTATTCAATCTCCTCCTTAGAGCCACAATTCAAGTATATAGCGATGATGACCTATAGGCTGTATGGGAAGGAGGACACTACTCACTTTTTCCTCCCATGGGTACCTCTTATTCATACAGTTGCTGAGGGTTTCTCTTTCGACTGGGCCAAATTGTTGTCTGACAGTCTGACCAGTCGAATTTCCGAATACTGAGCACCGAAGGAAAGTAGGAAAGTGGATTCATTCTTTATGTCTGCTTACATCATGGACGTTATTTGCTTCATGACACCTTTCCCACTAATGAGCTAGAGCTGGGCTCCATCTAATACAGAGCCTATTCATTTCTACCACTCAAAACTTTGGGAGGATAAAGCCAAAGAATTCTTCTACAAGATCTTCAACTAGGTAATGGTATCGGTGCATGTCTCCATATTTGGCCATCTGCCTCCCAGGATTTTAGATAACATAGCGGCCAACCTGAGTAGCGTGGAATATTGGTATATAGAAGATGAATTTTCATACATCAAGGTCTTTGGCACCTCTATTCCCCCATACACTATGCCGCTATTCTTGCCAGACAAGCTAGTGTGTCGTGAGATCGCCAGACAAATTGTGCTCGGTGGGATAAGCAAACAACTCAAAGGAGTATCGAAAAAGGTATGGCCACCCTTTCCCATTCACATTCGTGCATATTCTTTATTAGATTTTGGCCATGCCAGAGCCAAGGCTACGGCCTTAGAGGAAATGAAATTGGTGGACATTGAGTTCAAGAAGCACGACCCTAATAAGGTTGTGAGTAATCACCTAGCAAGTTATGGCCTGAAGAAATACGAACACAAGGATTCACCTCATGATGAAATCTTCCGGGGTGCGAGGTCCTACTCTGAAGTCCTAAGTTAGATTCAAGCCCTGCCACCCAGAGATATGGCCAGTTTCTTTAAATTCCAGGAGCACCGACGGAGTTGCCTCCCCCAGGTTTTACAGGGTGAGACCCCAAAGCTTCTGGTTACACAACAAATGGAAGCCAAAGGCTCAGAGGACTCGAGTCCTGACAAGGAGGAAAATTGAGAGAAAACAAGAGGAGTTGGGACCTCAGAACGAGGAACTGAAATCCCCGATCAACAGGAAGGAAACTCAGGAAAGGGTACACTGAGAAAGCAGGTCCAAAGTCAAGCAGAGATACCCTGACTCACTATCGCTCATATCAAGCAAGACAGCCTTGGGTGCTATCCTAAGACAATCATCCAAGGAAATCGACAGTCCCATTTCTTCTATCACACCCTTACAGTTCACAAAGGGGAACGCCAATGCGGGATGGATGTTTAATGAAGAACTAACGCCCATTTCTATAGAAAAGTTACCTCCTAATGAATTTTTCTTAGACAATAAAAGGAAGGTCGTGGTGAAGCAAGAATCGTATCAAAAAGTGGGCACGGTGGCTAAAAGATTTAAAATCATGATAGAAGGAAAGGTCGTAGAAGAGGAAGAATTCACTGACGAGATTGAAGGAACACTAGGGGCTTATGCTACAGCCAACCAGTATTCAGTTGGAACTTTGAAGGCACAGTTGAATCAAAAGAACCTCTTGATCAGTAATTTGGAAGCTAAGGTGGCTATGGAGGAAGCAAACGTCATGGATGAGGTGACCAAAAGCCTCAAGCAAGCCAGAATAGTTGATCTGCAGGAAACCAAGAGACTCAGATCTGACCTTGAGCAGATGCACCAATCGGTGCAAATAAGCCAAACACAGGTAATCCAACAGGAGTAGCAAATAATAGAGTTACAGTCAAAATTGGATGTTGCCAAAAACTAGGTCTTAGACATAAAGATATTCCAATCCCAAGCCATCGAAATATGGAAGAAGGTATTAGCAGCTCAACAGGACTTTCTTGCTAAAGTGGGAACCATTCAGAATCACTTTCAGATGATAGATCAAGTGCTAGAAGATATCTATTTGAGATAAAGAGAAGCTGGGGTGGCTCGGGTTGCTTTCCAGGAGGTCGTTATAGCCACAATAAAAGTAGAGATGGTCAGTAGCTCCAAATTATCCATCGTAGAAAAAACCAGAGGGAATATTCTACTGAAGGTGTGGGAGGAGAATATATCAAAGAGAATGGGAAGAGCTAAAGAGGTGAGGAATTCTTGTGAAGAAACATTCGCCTTGATAAATAAAATTTTGTTAGACCTTGCTAACAAAGGCAATGTTGGGACGTTGGGAAAAATCAATATAGCTAAACACCTGATAAATATCAAGGAAAATGTGGAAAAGGAGCAAGCTGAAATATCCCAGATAAGTCAATTTGATATGGTCCAAGTGGACAAATGGCTATTAAATCCAAGTTTACAATTATGGTCTATTGTTACGGAAGACCGACAAGTGGGAAAAAGATTGCCACAGTTGGCACAGAATTGTTACACCTTTGAGGCAAACAACCAAGCAAAGCCTTCCAGGTTGATAGCCCAGTTGATCAAAAGGTGCATCAATTGCATTGAGCAGGTGAAAGGGCAAGATTTTGGTGTTAAATGATGACAGATGTCACTCTGTTCTATTTCTAGAGCCAGAGGAGCAAAGAAAGGAAGGCGCTCTGCCCTTATGAAGGAAGACAAAAGACGAGGAAATGAAACGCTTCAATTTTTCATTTGTAACTGACACGTTTCTAGAACGATTAGAATTCGAAATTTTTAGAAGTTTGTTTAAATATACATTTTGAAAAGGGAACAAGGGCTTTTTCTTTTGGGGCCAAATGTAATAGATGATTTCTTGTGCCAAAATTAATGAAGAAGCAATCCAAAGATTCCAAATCCTGTGAAGACTGAGTTATGTGTTATTCTTTGTTATTTCATGTCCATTTTCATTTCTCATATATATATTTGATGAATGTTTACCTATAATTTAGTGCAACTTTCTACTGTGGTGAACAATTGTCTAGTCTTCTAATCATTTTCAGTTTTTCCTCTGTATCGGCTATCAGCAGGTACAAGACCTGTGAATTACTTAGATCTCTATATTTTATGCTTTTTCAAAGTGTTTTCTTGTCTATTTTCTTCTTCTGTCACAGGGTGGAATTCTCCCTTGCTTGGAGCCTTACATTGTCGACAACTTAATGTTTTCTTACATTCCATGCATGATTTTTTCAAAGTTAATTCAGTTACGAGAAAAGGCCTTTGGCTTTGTTATACTATTAGTTTGGATCTGAGAAATCTTTCTTGTGTAATCTAAAATTGAAATAGCCTTTTAAACATCAACCCCTTTCAAAGATTTGTTTTTCCATGACTATACCCGTTGTATGACAGCCCAACATTGAACCCAGCCTATCGGACCAAAATAGCATCGCTTTGAATCTTTTAGATACTACACTTAATACTTCCATCACCCGGGTAGAGCTCGAACGTTCATGGGCAGCCATTGAACGAGATATCAGCATCCAAGAACATTTGGAAGCTAGAAAAAGACAACTAGGATATTAGCCATATCTTATTTCCCTAAAGTTTTTTCTTTCCCTTTTTATTACTCTCACTTCGGGATGCCTAGACTCTATACTTTATAGCCTTAAGTACAGACTCTGGGACAACATAAGGTATGTTATTTTCAGTTCATCTTACCATTTTTTCTATAAGTTTTTTTATAGAACGATTCAGATGGTGAAATTGATATGGTATTGATAATACATATCAAGGTACCTTTGGTATAAGTTTAAGCTCTTGATTCCCTATAATTATGGAGATACACTCTATGGAAGATAGGGCTTTTGACCAGTCCTGAAGCTAATCAATAAACAAGTGTTCCAGGTAAAACAGTCATAACGTCTTCATAGAGAATCCAAATGACGTGGGACAAATTTCATTGGAAAGAGTACGGACTGTAGTTTCTTTTGTGTGAGTTTCAAAATATGATGTTAAATATTGAGAACGGGTCATTCTGTACAAGTTCGGTCTCCTGAATAAACCATAATTGAACAAGGTCTACCATTCTCTCTGTAACTTCTTTTTGGGGAGGATTCAAGGAGTGAAAATTGGAGAATTTTCAAAGAATAAATTGAATAATATTATCTACAGGATCATAGTATTCCAAGAATTAAATAATTGTAGAAATTGAAGAAGTCTCAGGAAGCATTATCAGGTTCTATGTTATGGTTGGTTGATGTTGATGATTTAATGTGAAGCTTTATTATCTCTCGTATATTCTTGGGTGGACGGAAGGGGAAAGGATGGAGAGTTCAACTCTCTCTTGATATTGGAGGATTGTATCTTCCTCTTGGAGGTTTATCCCTCCCTTTACATTTTGAAGTTGTAGCTACCTTTGGAAGTCATTACTTCCCTTGAACAATAACTATTGATTATTTCTCATATATTGTGTATGGTGTATTGTGGTGTATTGGTGTAACTCTTATACTATTGTTCATTGCTCATTGGATATAATTGAATGGTTTAAGTATAAGTTGAAAAATGTTTTAAATTTTACTTGGTATTGATTCACCCCTCTCTTAGTATCAACACCTTTTGCTCAAGAACCCATATAAACCCCCATTAATGACCAGAACTCAAGAAAACATAAATATTGAAGAAAATGAAGAAAATGTTGAGAATATTTCTACAGCTTGTAGAGATATTTATTTTTGTAGGGTTTCATGGCTACCTATAGCCTGTAGTAATTCTTCTCTCATAACATCCTTGAATTCTTTGGCTGATTGTTTTGCTTTCCTTCCTCCTCTGTGAGCTCGTCTTCCTGCTTCCACATAGCTTGAATCTCTCCTTCTTTATTCAAATTTGAAATGGTGCTCCAATTTTTCTCTAACTCCGAGTTATTCCCCCAAATCATGGATGGGATTGTTGTCTTGTTAGGGAGGTCGAATTGATGTTTTCATAACTCCTTAATTCATGCTTTTTAAATCAAAGTAATGAACTTCCACTTAAACCACTTATTCTCCACATGCCAATTCGAATCTTGGCATGAATTATATCAACAAGATGTCAACATCCTCATTTCCATCACCTTATCGAATTTATAAATTCTTTAAACCAAACAAAATAAGCATAAGTAAATTTGTATGAAGTTTAATGAAATGTTGTGAGGATATATAATTGTGTTACCTTTGTTTACCTTTGCTTGCACATTAATTTTTCTTCTTGCAGGTGGTTGGAGTAATGGAAAATTGTGACTTGTCTTATTGATGATGTCTTTAGATTTTTTTTTCGTCCTCCTCAGGATCATATCTACAATGCACTAGAGCAATGTGGCCTCCAATAGTTCTACATGATATAAAGCATCTTGTAGATCGTTTTCTGCCATGCTGAATATTTTCTACATGATATAGAGTATCCTGTAGAAGTTGGTTTTTTTTCTATCCCAAGGGTGTCTTTGATGGAAATAATGGTTGGATAAGGTTGTTTTATTGCTGAAATTTATCTCTGAATTGTTGAAGTTGGTCTTAAATTTTGTTTCCTTACATTATTTGTAGAATTTTTCATGTAGGCTTATCCTGTAGAATAACCTTACAAGCTGATTTTATTGAAAAGAAAGCGTAAAATGGCATATATGGGATATGGAAAGTGGCATATATGATAAATATAGATGATTATATGGAGATAATAGGAAATGTTAAATGAATATGGAGATAATGGAAAATGTTATGTATGAATATAGAAAAATTGGAAATGCTTATTGTACTTATTGAGTTATTGTTGACTGTTGATTTTATTCATGTGCAGATGGATGCAACAATGAAATGTTGGGTACCTGCAAAACAAAACATTAGTAAAAAAATCTTTTCTCTTTTCCTTTTTCTCTTTTTTTCTCTTTTCTTACAAGGCAGAAGTGCCATCACTAGTTTTCACCAATGCCCTACCTCATCAAGCCTCTAGGAGGTTTTCTTGATGAGGATATTTATTCTTCAAATATGAGACTGTCTCCATTAGAGGTTTTCACCCACATATTTGACCTAGATGCCTTAGGGATGTTTTAGTCTAGGATGCTTATTCTTCTTTTATATTTTTCATATCTCGTTATTTGGATGGATTGAGAACATATTTGTTTTCAATCACGTCTAGATTTTGTGTCTTCATTGTTGTTGTAACATATTCCCTTGTCATTGTCTTGTTGTAAACTTTTATTCTGAACCCATTTACTAACAAGAGAATTCCTTTTTTATCAATGGTTCTAATATGAACTAAACCATTATCATGAGTAGTAGGGTTAGAATATTGAGGTATCAAACCCCTATATCTTCTACCTTTCTTTCTTGAGGACCTTGAGTGGTTCTTGAATATTTTATTGATATCTTCATAGTACAATTGATAGATATCTCCATTGGATAGGAGATTCAATTTTTCCATGAGATATTCTCTTACTCCTCTAAGTAAGACAAGATTGAGTGAGTCTTCATCCAAAGTGCAGTTTTGAGCTCTTTTGCGGCTTAGTTGAAATCTCTCTTCAAAGTCCTCTAGAGATTCATCAAGTCCTTTTGTCATTCTGAAAATTTCATCCCTTGTGTATATTTCTCTACAATAGTATTTCTATCTTTCATTGAAGGTATTTTTTTTCTGATCCCAAGTGATATTGTTTACCTCTAGGCTCATGAATCATCTAAGAGATGAATTATTCAAGTTAGAAGAAAATTTTTTGAGCTTATTTTCATTAGTAGTATAGTCATATGTCTTGCATATAATTGCAAACTCAAACAAGAAAGCGTCAATATATTTAGAAGCAAGCCCATGAAAATGAGATAAGGTGGAAGGATTAATATTCTTCATCCTGTCTTCTCCATCGGATTCCTGAATAGTAAACTCAAATATTTCTTCTTCACTGGCCATGACATGAGATGAGGATTGACTCTCTTATGAAAGATTTTAAAATTCTCTAGCTTCCCTTTCTAAGAATTTTTCTAATGTTTTAGTACCAATCTATGTATTGGTTTGGACTTGTTTTTGTGGTGGCGGTTTTTGGTAAAACAAATTCATTTCCTATCTCTAGGTCTAGTCATTCGTGAAATAAAAAGAAAGTGAAAACTTGTTTTTTTTCCTAATACTTAATGCAAAAAGAGAGTGTGACAAGGATCTATCAATACTCACATGAAGTGAAAGAACTTGGGTTCTTACACTACATAAATTCTATAGTGAGGTTGGCATTGTGATTGAGGTATCATTTTTACTTCTCCAAGTCACACAAAACAAAACAAAAAGAAAATAGCATGCATACTCCAACACCTCCCCAGCAACGGCACCAAAACATGATGGTCCTGGTAATAGAAACAATGATTTACTATACCCTTGGTATCCTACTTTACTTGTCAACCTGGGGTTCGTACAAACTTAAGAGGTGTTATGCAATGTATATGCATTATGCACTAACAGTAGTATAGGTCTGAGACTAATCAAGGGTTTATATGCATGAAATTGTGCAAGAAATTGAAATGAAAAAAAGAAAATTAATCTATTGCTTGAATAAAAAGCACATCGGCTGAAAGGATAGTTGATTTAAATTGCAAAAAAGGAATTTAGTCTAATGGCAGGAAATTAAGCATACTAAACCATAAAGAGAAAAATGAAAGGAGAAGATGAATTCATTCTAGTTTAAGACAAAAAAACTTCAATTAAAGGAAATATAAACTAATGCATGAACAAAAAAAGTTATTTTGTGTCTAACCCTTGGATAAAAAACAAGCCATATGTATTTTTATTTTTTATAGATATTTTCATGAAACAAATATTAACATGAACTAAAATATGGAGCTAAAACATTCCTACATGAGGTTTCTACAGGAACTGTACAGTTTCTACAGGAACTGTACAATTTCTATAGGAAACTCCTACAAGAAGCTAAAGAGAATCCTACAAAGATAGTGTAAGTCTTTTGAAGCATCAACAAAGTTAGACTGTAATAAAATGAAATGGATATAAGGTTCTTTTCCATGGAAATCCACCCAAGAGTGTTCCAAGAGGTTGTTGGATCTTTCTATAGGATACCTGTTGTAACTAACCGGTTAATGATAACTTGACATAAAGTAGAATTAATCATGCAAAACTACATTAATATTCAAAAATAAATGAAATTCTAACTAATCATTATCTAACATGGAAAGAACTAAATAAATTACAATAGGGCCCTTGATCCCTCTTGATGGGACCTACCCAAGAAGCACAAGGATCCCTGAGAAAAACTCTAATAAGTTGAAAAAAAAACATCTTTTATTTCATCAACATCATTAGTACATCAAGAGAAAAAAAGGGTCTAAGTCTCCAACAAAAGCCTTCAAATCAAAAGCTCAATACAATATTATCAAAAATCTATCCATTTCTCTCTTGGGATAGAGGTCTATATATAGCTAGAGAGTTTGACCTCCCTTCCTAAATCGAGGAGAGAAGTGAGTAAATGAGGGATCTCATCCCATTACATATGTATCTCCAACTACTGCTAATCAGAAGTGGTCATTAATGCACAAGGAGAGCTCTATAGGTATGTGGGGACAATATCCCTTGATTATTAGCCAACAACTCTTTGAGGGAGACAAAATCCCTTATTTTTAGGAGGTTGGCATCCTTGAATCATGGAGTTAGACCTACTTGGTTCTATACACATGTTTTGGAATAAACATTAAATCAAAAAGGCATATTATACATAAAAATCCACCTCAACATACATTCATTGAGAAACATGCAAAATACACATGACTTACTATTAAATATGGTAAAAAAAACAAGTATTAAGTCAATTTATGGTGGAAAATGTGCTTATGATGAGCATTTGGAATAGAAAATAATGAGGCTAATCACATGGAAAGGCATGCAATGGAAAGTCAAGGAAAGGAATGGCATGGCAAGGAAAGGTATGGCATGTCATGGAATGGAAATTCAAGACATGGCATGGCATGGAAAGGAAAGGAAATGCAAGGAAAAGCATGGCATGGAAAGATAAGGAATGGCATGGCATGAAAAGATAAGGAAAGGGATGGAATGGAAAAGAAATTCAAGGCATGGCATGGCATGGAAAGGAAGGAAAATTCATTTCATGGCATGTAAAGTGAAGGAAAGGCATGGAAAGGAAAGGAAATTCAAGGCATGGCATGGCATGACAAGGAAAGGAAAGGAATGACTTGGCAAGGAAAGGCATGGCATGGAAAGGCAGGGAAATGAAATAAAATACAATGCAATGCATGGCATGGAATTACAAGGAAAGGAAATTCAAGGCATGACATGGTAAGGAAAATCATGGAATGGAAAGGAAAATCATTTCATGGCATGGAAAAGAAAGGAAAATCATGGCATGGAAAGGGAAAGCATGGAATGGCATGGGAAGGAAAGGCAAGGAAATGAAAGGAATGACATGACAAGTCAAGGAAAGGAAAGGCATGGCAAGGGAAGTCATGGCATGGCATGACATGGAAAGGAAAGGCATGGAATGGCATGGAAAGGAAAGGCATGGAAATTAAAGGAAAGGCATGGCATGGTAAGGCAAGGCAAGCAATGGAATGGAAAGGCAAGGCATATCATGACATGGAAACAAAAGGCATGGTATGGCATGGAAAGGCAAGGCAGGGCATGGCATGGCATGGCAAGGCAAGTAATTGCATGGCAATTCAAGTCAAGGAATGGCATGGAAAGGCAAGGCAAGGAAAAGTGTGGAAAGGCAAGGCATGGAAAGGAAAGGAATGACATGGTATGACATGGAAAGGAAAGGCAAGGCATGTCAAGGCAAGGCATGGCATGGCAAGGCAAGGCATGACATGGAAAGGAAAGGAATGTCATGGCATGGAAAGTCAAGGCATGTCATGGGATGGAAAGGAAAGGAATGTCATGGCATGGCAAGGAAAGGCATGGCATGGAATGGAATGGAAAGGAAAGGAAAGGCATGGAATGGAAAGGAGAGGAATGGAAAGGCAATCCATGGCATGGTAAGTAAATACATGAGAAGGTAAGGCAATGCTAGGAAAGTAAGGCAAGGGAAGGATAAACATATTTCCCTAACAACAACAAAAGAACCAAAAAATACAAGAATACCATAACGACCATAAAATGGAGCCAAAATTTCTATCATTCATAAATCTGAAATATTTTTTCAATTATTCCTTTTAAAACCTATGGCCATTCAATTAGACCATCAGGATCACTTCTAATAATGATGGTCTCCACTGAATTCTTGTTATCATATTAATGCAAGAAGTTGTTGGACAACTAAGAGGGGGGTTGGGGGGGGTGAATCAATTGAAACTGTGCTTAAACAATTATGCTCATTTTAAAATCTTTACAAAACACTCAATAATGATCACAATAATGAAGGGAAGTAAGCAATAGAATATTCAACACCAATCACACACATGAAATATACAGAGACAGATATTTCCCAAGGAAACCCATAAAGGGAAAAACCTATTCTTCTTGATATGATAAGTAATCTTTATTTTCTTTACATTATCATTCTTAGGAGCACCAACTCCCTTTGAGGCTACCACCTATGTTTTACAAGCAACAACTTTCTGAGAGCACCAACTCTCTAGTTTCTCTATCACCCACTATAAGGAAGCACCAACTCCCTTTGTGTTCCAGCACCAACTGGATGGAAGCACCAACTTCCAGACACACAGGCATCAACCTGTACAAGTTGCAACTTGCTGAGAGCTTCAACTCTCTGGTTTCTCTAGCACCCACTAGAAGGAAGCACCAACTCCCTAAGTTTTCTAGCACCAACTGGATGGAAGCATCAACTTCCATTCACGCAGGCACCAACCTACATAACAGAGAACAACGGTTCTCCCTTGCACCACCCTACCACCCCAGTTTTTCTGGCTGCAACCAGATGGAAGCTACAACTCCATGTGTTCAAGCACCCACTTGAAACTCTAAGGACAACATTCCTCCCTCACACCTCCCTACCACCCTGATTATAAAAACTTCATTACTGAAACTTATTACACTGATACAATGTTTATCAATGGCTTACCTGTCTCATCACTGTTCTGCTATACTTCTCTGCTCTGCATGCATCAGTGTCTTCCTGCTTGCATATTATTGAGCTTTTTGGTCTTCTACTCTATCTTTGTATGCACACCTAGGATTTTTCTTCCTCTCTCAGATATGCATTTCATTTCCTTGCCTCTTCTACGCTTTATGCTCTGTGTCTTATTTCCATTCTATGGGTTGCGCCTCTTCTGTGCATTTCATTTCCTACACACAGCATGCTTCTGCTCGCATGAATAAATATCAACAACAACAACCATCTCTTATTTGTTCTATGTGTATTTATCATGCCTAGTCCTCTACCAGATCATCCATGGAACTCATCGTCTTCTTTGTTAGTTATCATGAACCTGTTCATCATCAATGGCTTATCCTGAGATTCTTTTCCTTCTCTGGCAGTGTGACTCTTCATCTTCTCTATCATAGTCAAGATTCATCCTCTTCGTTGTAGTTACATACTTTGACACTTTTCCATCTATCATTTTTCTCTATGATGAGTCTTCATTCCACTAGCAGTTACCTCGAGACTCTTCAACTCCTCTGGCAAGAAACTTGATATTCTTTGAATTCTCTGGCGGTTACACTCAGTGTGTTCATCATCAGTGGTCGTTATGCTGAGATTCCTTAGCTTCTATGGAAGTCAAAACTCTTCGTCTTCTCTGTCAGTTACATCCATTCAATTATGGCTTCTTTGGCTTCTAAGCCCCTTCCTTCATGTGACCACCGATGGTGACCAACCGCATAATCAAAAGGCGCTTAACGATTTTATTTTAGTGAGCACTAGCTTCTTTTCACGATATGACCTTGGGATATGAGCTTCACGTGACCACATGATTGTGGGCACGTCCATAGGCAATTTGAGGGAAACCCTATTTTCTCCCCGCAATCCCCTATGAGCCTCCATGCATCCTTTCCTCAAAAATGTGGTTTCAATTATGGCCCGCTCAAGAAAAATTAAGACCCAAGCATGTTCTACCCCACAATTGAGCATGACCGTCGATCTCATGATCTTGATGGTGCTCCTAAATGGACAGTTCAGATCTATCCTCTCAAGTCTGTAGACCAAATCTCACCTTCCTAAATCAATGGTTGAGATTTACTTCATGATCTGGGCTCTGGGAGTTTCAAATCTCAAACCCTGTTGCTACTGATTGGATATCTTCTAGAATGGAAGATCTGCTGAGATCTGTCCTCTTCAATCGACGATCAGTATCTCCTCCGCGAATCCAACCTTCAGGACTTTCAATTCTCAAACTTCTTGTTTGCTCCTCGAGCATTTCAACCAGAGTCCATGATCTAACGATGTGTGTCCCTCTCAGATCAACGGTTGAAATATCCTTCAGGTCTCCAGACTTCATAGATTTCAATTCTCAACCTTCACGCTCTCCTAGAATGCTTTTATGCAAAGTCCATAGATTCTTGCCACGTTTCCTCCTCGAATTAAGGTCCTCGTTCACTTTGGGAATTCAGAACTCTATCCTTCACATTGGTGGTGAAACTCTCGAAGTAAAACTCCCAAAGTGATGTCACTTTCTTACATCATTTGATGACATGGAATGAGCCTAGTAGATGCCACATGTCACTCAAATTTGTGATTTTCACGTACTTGAAGTGTCGAATCAAATAGACACTTGTCATTGTCTGATTGCACCACGTGTCCTTGCTGACGTAGTCTTGCTGGTGTGGTCTGTCACATGTCCATGCTGACGTGGTCTGCCACATGTCCATGTTGACGTGGTCTACCACATGTCCTTGAGGATGAGATTTTTTTACATAGATCTCCTTGATCTAACGGTCATCGTTTGATCTCCAGATCTGATGGTCCTTATTCATTTCGAATTTTCAGGCTTCAGGTTTTTCAAATATCAAGATTTCCAGAGTGTAACATCCTCACATATTTATATCCGAAGTGAATTTTGTTCATTCGATCGGTATCTTATATCGATGGCTCAATCTTTCTGCGATGCAGCTTTGCTAGCTTATCCTGTCCTTCCACTCGAAATTGATCCAACGGCTGACGGAACTTTGCATTCCGGAGATTTCAAATCTCAAACTTAAGGAGTGTAACCTCCTCACATATTTGTATCCAAAGTGACTTTTGTTCGTTCGATCAGGATCTTAGATAAACGGTTTAATATGTTCTCCTCTTCTACGTGCTCCTCCTGTCTAGACATTGATCCGACGACCATTGTCGCTCCTCCTCTTGAGCTTACAATTTCTTTCAACTTAGAAGTTTTTCTAACTATTCAAAGGTTTCAGCCTTTGAGCCTTCTCCTAAAGGTCTCGTCTTTGTTGTTCTTGTTTTCCATCACTGTTGTTCTTCTTCTTTGATTTCCTGTTTTCCATCGTTTTTTTTGCCATCAATGACAAGCGCACTTTGCCTGTAAACATGCCAACAAAAGTATCATACCTTAGATGATTTATTACTTGGAATTGTTTGTAGTTGGAGGCTTGTACCAATAGCTAAGTTCTTAATGTGGTATAAAGCTTCACCTAGTATATAATATTGAAATACATAACCACCTTTATTCTATGTTCTCCCATCCTATTTCAGAAATTCTCCTTTAATAACTATCGACCCAATCATAAATTAAATACCTTTAGAGTCTATTACTTATCGCATGGGGGTCTTCTTTCCCTCTAAGAAACAAGCCAGCCAATAATCACTGCCCCATTCATTACCTCTTGGGGAAACCACTGCATATATGTTTCCTACAAAAAATGGAGTTCCAACACGTGAGTCCACTAAATGACCAAAGCATAAAACATTGATGTTATTTATTCAAAATTTAATAGAAGGTTTCACTAAAACTGACAATACAAGATCTAAGACATGATCATAATCTGCTAAAATATTTTATTTTTCCTCCTCCAACTGAGATAATTCCATAGTTATACATTGAACAATGGGGAGTGATACATGATCCCATCTATCAACGCATTCTATCGATTTACAATCATCCCATTCATTACTATTACATGGACCACATAAGAAAGAGAGTTTTCTCATCCATATTTCAACTATTGCATTCTCTGATTTTCAAACTGGATGGAATCCACAAGTTCCCTGGAATTTTTTCATTCATACCATTGTGATCGATATAAATGGACCACTTACAAAAAATATATTTGTACATGTCCTTTCATGTGTGATTGGACTTCATGGGTTCTTGTTCCCTCTCCCATTACTGAAGAATACCATTCAACAATGGATTTCACATATTGAATGAGGGAAGTGGTTATGAACTTCATTTTTTTCCTATGTAACACTATTTTTATGCATGTGCCTACTCCATCATGCTCCCCTTTCCCATTATCTGACTTGAAATAGTTCCAAATGTGTGGTACCTTGATTGTTTTGTGAAACATACAAAACCATTGAAATACACGAGCATTTTTTAATTGTCCTGTGCAACCATCTGACCAAATCCAATGTTGATCCATCTGTGTGTTCTTCTCCTTAAGGTGAATGTAAAACAAATTAAAGCAATGTTGTACATAGGATAATTCATGGCATCGATCGTCGATTATCTAGAAGTAATACTCCTTCAATATAACTTTGTTTTCTTCGTTACTATCTGCCCCATGCATGTATGTGATATGGACCATTATGTTGACATTCTCAGAGTGATAATATTGGCTTTGAATCTCATTTTGTGGTTGAAGGTTGTAGTTCTCAGCAAAATAAACCACTAATAAGACAATACCAACAAAAAATGTATATCTTCATATTCTGGAATGCTCTTCCTTCCATTAAGCCACATGGATATGATGAACATATTATCATGTCTTTTCAATAAAGTCCTTCATGAAGTCACATACACATACCTGGGAAGTCACCAATTGTATATTTTTTCTTGCATGCCCTCCATCAATATCATATGTGACAAATTTAAATATTTACAAGACAACCTCCTTCCTCCCCAATTCATACTCACTGCTTACATGGGTGCACTTGCTCAATAATTCCATTCCATCACACCTGGGTCATATCCCATCTAAGCCATTTTTTTGATAATATGTACAACCCTTTGGCCTTGTACATAAGATAATATGAATAAATTCTCTAGATGATTACGACAGCAATATAACTAGCCATTCCTTCAAAAGGGTTTTATGCAATACAAAAAATTTATATGTGTTTGTGTCAAAATAATAACCATACTCAATGTGATATCTACAACAACATGTGTTACGAATTGTGTTTATTCGAACATACCAAGGCTTGCATTTATGGAAAGATATTTGGCCCAAGTTAAGTGCATAATGTATTGTCGTGAATCTCAGATACAATTGTGTCTGTGTAATGTCAAGAAAGTGTTTAAAATGGGGTTCACGGTCCCTATATCCCCTTCTCAATTTTAGTTTTGGTTTGAATAAGGCCTAGTGTTTTCATGCTATAAATTATATACTAGTCCCTTAACAGCTCCACTTAACTTCATGTTAGAATGAGGTATCCTACTAATGAAGGCCCACAATATATTGGGCCACTTGTGTTGAGTATATCTCATCTATTAGAATAATTTCTAGGGGCTTTGATATTGCATTTCATGAGATGATAGGTTTGTTGGAGAAAATGGTGTTGTCTTGTGATATTTCTAATAATTGATTATGACAAGACACGCCAGGCTGCATTATGGTCTTTAGAACGATATTTCTTACCAATTATTTGAAAATAATACAGAAGGTTTCTAACAATATGATGACTTGTTTCTAAACTTTTAACTATTTTAATGCCTAAAATTCTCCTAACAGTAGTCAAACTTCTAGATTTTAACAAAGCCAAAAATAATTGACATTTAACGGCATCGGATTTTGGTTCAAAATATTCTTTAATGATTTTATAAGAAATATAATTAATATTACAGTTAGGTAACTTACATTCAAGTGATTCTAGACCATTTTCATCCACCTGAATGCATTTAGGAGTTCTTCGTCGCACACTGTTCATTATAGGTAGGTAAAATGGACCCTTATTTTGGCACTCTCAAACTTCCTGCTATGGAGTTAAAAACATTGCAGTTATTTCCCATTCAATCACTGGCGGATCAATTCTAGGAGGAGAGTGGACATGACCATGACTAGTTTCTAGAATGTTTGATTGTCCAACAAGAGGTTGCACCACAGGAACTTGTTCACTAGAATTTTGTGCACCAATTGCCTCTCTAATTTTGTCCATTGTATAATTAGCTCCAAGAAAATCCTCCATCATCTAGTCATCCAAAAAAACTTGTCTTGATGAGATACTAATTGGATTGGTTTATACTAAACTCCTGCACTTTTCTTGTGGTGATAGAGGAGAAACAACAATGATATTTATTTTTCTAGAAATTGGATTTCCCTCTTCTGAAAGGCTATGCTTTGACATATACAAATTTTGATTTTCTCTTTCTTCTTCTACCTTTTCGATGGGTTTCTCTTTCATCGAGGAATTTCTACCTCGATTTCGTAGGTTCCCCATGTTTAAAGAGAAAATTTGGCTTCCAAGCACCCCACCACAAATTTGTCTTGGTATTACACAAGAAGACATAACTAACAATTACAATTCCAAGTTGACAAATTTGTCTTGGTATTACAAAATAAGACAACTAACAATTCCAATTCCAATTGGAAAAAATTGTCTTGGTATTACACAAGAAGACACAACTAACAATTCCAATTCCAATTGGACAAATTTGTCTTAGTACTACACAAGAATACACTACTAACAATTCCAATTCCAATTTTGACAAATTTGTCTTGGTATTACACAAGAAGACACAACTAACAATTCCAATTGGATAAATTTCTCTTGGTATTACAAAAGAAGACACAACCAACAATTTTGATTCCACTTGAAAAAAAAATTCTTCCAATTCTTCCCACAATTGTCTTGCAATAGCACAAAATTGTCTCTAAATTAAACAAGAAGAAAAAAGTAACAAAAACATGTTTTTTCATGCTATTTTTGCATGCATATGTCAGTCTTGTTTGACTTTTTTAGATAGATGAAGTTGAGGAGTGTGCTTGGAAAACTAAACTACCCGGCAGGAATGTGTGTGCATTCTAGGAACATGCACATGTTCCTACTAGGAAAGGATGAGCACCAAACCTAAAGGCTTTCAAGTCACAAGAGCGCATTCATGCTCTTAATGAAATGGATATATCATTTATTGTAGACAAAACATATTTATGAATAAATATGTATAGGGGGTTGGGGAAAACTAGGACCTAAGATATTAGAATTGAAAGTGTTTTGAATCATAGAGCAATGGTTAGAGAACCAAGATGTGAGTGCAAAGGTTGTGGGGCCTTTAACAATAGGTATATTCATAATTCACTTACAGATCAAGTGTGGAGGGGGTTAAGGGTAGAGTATAGGTTATGCCTAGGCTTAGATGGAGCTAGGGTGGTTTAGTTCAAGCTCTAGGTCATGGTATAGGTCATGGTCATGCTAATGGTCATGGTATAGTTCTAGTTGATGTTCTACGTGTATATCTAGGTCTATGTCATGGTCTAGGTCATGGTATAGTTCTAGATCTAGGTCTATGTCATGTTATAGGTCATGGTATAGTTATATCTCTAGTTCTATGCCATGTTCTATGTCATGGTAATCGTATAGGTCAAGGTCATGGTCTAGGTCATTTTCTAGGTCTTTCCATGTTTAGGTCTTTCTATGTCTAGGTCTAGGTATAGGTCTTGACATGTATAGGTAAAGTCCATTTATTTCCTTGCAATGTCGATAGGGGGAGTGGAGAGAGAGGAAGAAAGAGAGTGGGAGAGTGGGAGAGAGGAAGAAAGAGAGTGGGAGAGAGGAAGACAAAGAAAGTCTATGAGAGTGAGGGAGAGGGAGACATATNTATAGGGGGGTTAGAGAGAGGGTGAGAGGAAGGTGGGGAGAGATGGAAGGGGGGTTTTATAGAGGAAAAGAGAGAAATTTTGGGAGAGAGGGGGAGAGAGAGGGACAAGGATACAGTGAGAAAGAGAGCGAGGGTTAGATGCAAGAGGTAAAGAGAGAAGGGGGCTAGACATGGATTGTTTTCGAGTGTGAGCAGGTGGGAGAGGAAGACCAAGAGGGGTGGTAGAGAGAGAGAGGTGGGAGAGAGGTGGTATATTTATGATAGAGAGACAGAGGGGAGAGATAGTGGGAGGGAGGGGGAGAGTGATCCAGGTGGATATTGGTGGCCTCCCACCTTTTCCAACTAGCTCCTTTTGTCAGTTTTAGTTCAACACGTTATGTTGTACTTGTTTATAATTGTGGGCTCTACACTTCTAGGGATGTCGGAAGCCCTACACATCTTCCAGGTGGATATTGGTGTCCTCTCCCCTAATCCAACTGGATAATTTTGTATGTTTTCATGTCAGTACATCTTCTTGTACTTCCAGGGCCATTTTGGATCCCTAAACAATGATTTTTTGGCTTTCCACAGTCAAACTGTAGACAGAGTTAAATTTTGATGATGTAATGTGTAGTTCTCTAAAATAACTTTCCAACGATCTATCACGTGCCTAAAATGGAGGTTGTATTCAAAAGTTACGACCCCAAGAAGTTGAGGTACTAACTACCCATAGGGGCCCACATGACTTTTGGCATTTCACATCCTAGGGTTAGGTTTTTAGATGTCTATGGCTTTGGAATTCATGAGTAATATAAAAAATGATTTTGGAACCTCATTGTAATGATTTTTCTCAGACAGATGCACGTAGAAGCCACGTATATTCTAATAGATATCTACCACCATTCGAGCAAGTGTTTTAGTTCTACATTTTTACAGTTTCAGCCTATTTCATTTATTCAATAGAAGATATTGTTCACTGGATATCTAGGTTGTTCTTCATGTCTTTGTGTTTATTGTATTCAGTCAGTTAATCAATTTGTTCCACTCCTAAATTCGGATCAGAAGTATTAAAGCAGTCTACTCTTCATTTATTTTTCTTCCTGCATGTCCCCAACAAGATCTAGGTACAAGAAGTTGGGACTCAAACCAATCGATTCGTTGCAAGATTAGTTGCACTGAGATAAAAAAAAAACCATGGGAGATGAAAAGAAAGATGATGGAGCAGGAGATCCTATTAAAAGTTTGCTCCAGGAATCCCTCATGTGACAATGGAATGAAATGATCGATAACTTTGCACATATCATTCAATGGTTTCCTGTAGGATAACCATCTTCGTCAAGAGGCCATGCAACCCCCTTCAAGGTACAGGTAAATTTTGATATTATATTATTTGAAAGACCGATAGATGAAACTATTGTAGATAAATTATTAAATCTGCTCGAAGGGTATTTTTCAGTCCACAATTTTTCCGATAGGGAAAATATTACTTTTTCACTCCTCAAGGCCATCCCCCATGTTAAGGACTGGTGGGATACTTACTTTGAGCAAAGGGCCTGTTATCCCCTAGCCTAGGGATAACTTAGGAGATTATGTCTCTAGGCCCATAGGTCCTAGAAATGGAGTACCGAGAGCCATATTGACTTGAGCCTAGCCCTGGAGGGCCCATATTTCTTCTTAAGTGCCTCCATCCTGTCAGCAGCAGCAGAATCCATCCCATCAGCCTAGTCCTGAAGTAGCAGTGGGTCTTGATCCATGAGGTAATGAGTCCAGGTATCAAGGTATGTGTCACTCTAATTCTCAAAACATCTAAATATGTGCATTTAATTATCTTTTGCTCCATGATGTGTACTTGGACTTTATGAATTTTTGACTTGTCCATGCTTGGGGGACTGACAAAACACCCTAGCAAGTTGTTTCCCTTAGGAGTGAATTTCCACTGGGTGGGTTTATGAAAGTTCATCGTTCATTCCCACCATACTTATCACTTTTCCTAATCTTCCCTCTCATCTATCCCCTGCATTGGTTCAGGCATTGGGTATTCCAATCTAGTTAAGGGTTGTACCCTGCCTTGTGGGAAGAAGGGGCTAAAGGCCCAGAGGGTAAAAGTAGTTGGAAAAAGATAAAATCCAAAAGAACAAAAACTTCAAATGCTTCACGCAGGGATCCCCAAGAAAGAAATAAAAGGCTTCTCAATAAGAAAAAGGAGGGATCCATTAAATAAATAAACTCAAGACCTAGTTGGAGGATAGGGGGCCTCATCACGAGCCAGCCTATTAGGTCCATGGGAATGTAGCGGTATGAAACTACCATTCAGCTAGTCACCACGACAAGGTAGTGGATCTTGGTAGCATAGCCAAAAGAAATGGGGTCTCATCGTGAGCCAACCTTCTCATCTCCATGAAATGCTTGTGGGTAACACTTTCACCACTGGTCACCACGTCAGGGAAGTGTCCTCCATCTATTCTCTTGAAAGAAAAATAAATAAGATAAAAATTAAAAATGCATTGAATGGACTAGGAAACATTTGCATCCATGACAAGGTGCATCACACCCTCTTTAGAGGCACCCACAGGTAAGCCCTACATTTCCCCGTCATCACTATACCCATTGCCTAAACATCCCCATACCAACTCATGCACTTACATGACCTAGATTAGTATTCACTTGGAAACATCCCACACCCAAGGATAATTATCCCAATAGGACATCCTGAAACTCTCTCCAAACCTGTCTTTTAGAATATCATAACATCTTTGAGCACTTGTCTGGGAAAGGGGGGTTTCATGCACATGTTTGGATAGCTTGATTATTAGATGTGATTGACATTTCTATGATCCATGTGACTTATGATCCCATGGACGGAATACTTTTTGTTGTTGCAATACCATGCCCGATGTATAGGTACATGTGGGGAGATGATTAGCTCAGACCTCCATAGGGCTAAAAGCCCACAAGATGGATGTTGAGACCCCAGCTAGGGGCAGACATACCAGAGGCTTTCACTGGAGAAAGAGGAGGACGTTCCACCAGAGACATCTTGGTAGGCCTTGACCCAGGGGGTCTTTCCCTCCCACCACGATGTTGGCCCTTGAAGTCCCTTGACGTCGTGATTCAAAGCCTTGATGTCAACTAGTTGAGCTATCCAGCTTGAGGACGGCTTTGGTTGGCACGTGTGGCAGTTCCAGAGGGGTTTTGAGACCCAATGTATCACTTGGAGGGATAGCATTCCAACAAGGAGGCTAACAACACCCTAGGAGGGGCATGAAGTCACCCTAAAAAGCTAAAATTAGGGTTTTATTGACAAAATTTGTGTAAAAATTGGATTTTTCATGTAAACTGGCCATGTCGGCCATTTTTTACCTAATTTTGTAATTAAAGGTCATTTTGATTGTATAAATAAGGGATTTGGCCCTTGTATTTTTTCATCCTTCTTTCACTTGCACAAGTGAGGTCTGAAATTCAGCTCCCTTAGGGTTTATTGGATGAAATTAAGTGGTGCACAACTCTTGGAGGAGGCTTATTTTGGTATTTTTTGGCATTTTCTTGGTGGAAAGTCTTCAACTAGGCTATTGGCTAGATTATTCTTGGTGAATGTAAGTGAATTTCTGAAATTCTTCTTTCCTTTGAATGGTTATAGCATTTTACTTTTCATTTTACTAAGATTATGAAATTGCTAGCTTAAAACCCTAGGAGATCAGCACATGTTATAGTCCTTGTCTAAATATATTTTCACCTACTAGATTTTGCTAGAAAACCTATCCTTTGAAGCATGTGATAGAGCCCTACCATTGTATCACTCTAGCATCATTTTCTTCATCAAGCCTTTATTTAATTCAAGCTTGAGCTAAAGAATAAGGAAAACTGCTAGGGCCTAGGGTTACCTACTTCCTAGTAGTCATTTTCCTTCTAGGGTTTGTTGATTGAGGCCTTGGGTTACCAACACCTCAACCATCATCCCTCTTGTCCTTAGCGCACACATTATCATTTGATTTCTTCAAGATTTTTGCTGCAAAAAGTTACTCCATTAGCCCTAAAGACACTGATATAGACCTTATACTTGATTGATTGATGAGAACAAACCTTAAATATTATACATCAAGCTATTTGCTAACATTTACTAACTCTAGATTAGACTAATCCACTAACATTATTGTTTTTGTTACAAAATTAAGCTACAACCAATTATTACAGCAATAAAAGATCTTAAAAGCAATTACTAAAGTTGATTTTTACATTGCCTCATTAGCTTCTGACAAGTTCTAGGATAGTGATATTGTTAGATTATCGTTTTGGTCATTTTGAAGCTTATTTAAGGCATTGATTGTGAAGCCATAAACATATATACATTGTTGCTATAGATTTATGTTTTCTTCTTTGTATATCAACTTATTTCTTTCATTGACAAGTCCAAGGTTTTATGAAGCACTAACATCAATTGTACTTGAAAAAATAGTGTTTTCTTGCTGCTTTGTTCTGTGAAGGTACACTTAAGCATATCATTGTTTCATTTGTTACTTTGGGACTTTATGATCGGTGTGACTTGTGAGAGGGGATAACTTTTCTTGATACTTTCACCTTTTCCTTCTCAGACCCCCAGGCCACTAAGGATGTCTCCCCTGGGTTTTCACCCCTAAATAGAAAGAGGTGTATTATTAAGGTGACAATGATAGTACAACCTCTTGTTACACCAATTTTCCCTCCTTTAGCCTTTCCCTTTTGGACACATACAAATTGTGCAATAACATTTTGGCTTCGCTGCTGGGGAACACTGAGTCAATTCTCCTCAAAGATGAAACTTTTCAGTAACCCTTTCCTCAAAAGCCTTTAATTTGCAAAGATTATCTAGAGACTCCATTGAGGGTGATCCCCTCATCCCTTTTATAGTTTCAATAAAAATATCTAGGGACTCCACAAACCTTAGGGAGGTATACCAACCCTCCCCGATCCTTTAGAATAAAACCTCCCCAAAACTCTCCTGTAGTAAAATCATTATTTGGAGGAAATGTTCCTTTGAACACAATGTCTAGTGCAGGAACTCAGATTGTTAATCCAAACCAAGCCAATAACCAAAATAAATTGTCATCCAATCTCTTCAAACCACTAGACATGACGGGTATACCAGGATACCCTAGGAAAATTCCCCCCAAGTATGAGAAATTGATCCCAAAATTCACTGGAAGTGATGTGGTTAGTGTCAAGGATCATATGAGTAATTTCTAAGCCTTCTTCTAGCTTCATCCCATCAGTAATGATGTTGAGGATCTAGCTATGAAATTACTCTCTGCTACCCTCCGACAGTGCTAGACGCTGGTACAATGGGATCCCTGATGCTAGTATTAAAACCATGGATAGGTTGGAGGAAGTATTCCTCAAATGATGGAGTATCAAGGAAGACCCAAACATGTTGTTGATAAGGCTAAATAACCTCGTGAAACAATATAATGAAACCGTTAGAGAATTCCATGACAAATTTGAAAATTTAATGCAAAAGATCCCAGTAAGACATCATCTATATGATAGTTTCCTTCTCTTCCTTTATACCAAACCTTTACATGACAGTTGGGATATCTCCTCAGAGATAAATCCCCTAAGACAATCCAATAATCCCAAGAGGAAGCTACAAGGATTGAAGATAATCTTTCATCATCTAGAGTCGAGCCTTTCTCAGTCCCAAGAGTCAGAATGGATACTAAAATTAAGATAGTCCACATTGTTGAACCTACCACAGATATTAGCGCTAGCTTGGAAAATTTACAACTGACTGTATATGGCATGATAAAAACCCAAGAACTAATGATGAATAGGATTTTCAACCTAGAAATAAATCAACAACAAGCCCCCGGGGTTCCTTACAAAGGGAAATTCTATAAAGGGAACCACATTTTTAGACCAAATAATAATGAAGAGGTCCCCAATACTTTATCCCCTGCAAATATAGTGGATGAAAACCCTTGGTGCTTACAATGCAGTGAGTCACATTAGGAGCATGAGTGTCCTTTCAACAATGGTAATCATGACTAGGTGAACATAGTTAACCATACCATTGAATATCCTCAATATTGCCTTAATGTTACTCTTGAAGAACATCAAGAAGGCATAAAGGAAGCATCTAGGAAGGCTAGGATGGAGGTGATAAATAACCTTGACCAAGAATCAAAAGAAAATTTGAAGAAACAAGAATTCCAAGTATATACTTAGACAATAAAGAATCAACCAACCTCTCTTCACTGGTACCATGATCTCACAAACAAGACCTCCACCCATGAACATACGTTTTCCTAGGAATCCTCCCAAGACTAAAAAAGTGGATTTGAACTTTGACTTTGAAGGTGCATTAGAAAAAATGCACGTAACCATTCTCTTGAGAGAAGTCATCAGGGTCCCATCTATAAAGGAAAGGTTCAAAAAAAAATTCAAAAGCGTAGATGGACCAATGGACCCTCCTACTATGTTACAAGCAGATCACTTTAGAGTTTAGTATGATGGAAATCCATCTTTCTTCATGACCAAATTCTTCTCAAATGTGTCAATGACCAAATTCCATGTGCAAGAAATTGGTCATGACATTGGAACTAACGAAACACATGAACCAGTCAAAGAGAGTCCTCCTGTATTTTTCCCTGACGACATGCCTTTCACTACAGAGGAAGACTTTGATCAAATACAATGGTCAAAGAAGGAGTAGTGTCAACAACTCCTAAACAAATATAAATACAATGAAGTTGGGTCTGTCAAGTTATTAAAGAAAGGAGAAGATGACATATTGATCTGACCATCCTACAAGAAGTTTTCATAGTAGAATCCCACCCTCCTCCCTCAAGACAATACACTAGGGTTGTGCAAGAGACAACCAAATTCAAGACCAAGGATTAAAAATAGGGAGATGCAGTCTGGATGTGGGATACAAAGAAGGGAGAGCCTACTAATTTCAAAGGGAGTACACAATTTTGGCTTGGACCCTTCAGAGTTGGAAGAAAGTTATTCAATGATGCCTACTATTTATCCACATTGGAAGGAAGAAGGAACCCATTACCGGTTGGTGGACACCTTCTCAAACCCCATCAGGGGGAAGAAACTTGACTTCACAGGTAAGTCCAGGTAATTAGGTAGGCATTTTGAATTCATTGTATATACCATATTCATTTCATGCTAGAGTAGTTGTATTTCCATTTGTATATATTCTTTCTTACTTTCATTTTATTGTATCATATATGAGCCAGGGGTGATTGTTAATATTATGGTAGCTGTGGGAGGTATTTACCTCCATGTGTGAACTTGACGAGAATAGAAGACTCCAGGAAGCAAGAGAGACCCTAATGAGTTGGCCAATAACCCTAGAAGCCTTGTCGGCTCAAGAAGATAATTTATATTAGGCTATTAGCCTCCAAGAGAAGAAGTCAGCTAGAAATTATAATAATATACTGAACAAACACTTATCCAGAAGGAGAATTCAGCCCCAACAAAACTGGCAGAACCACTATAAATACAGGGCACCAGTTCTCATTTGTTACATCTCAGAATTGCAGTTCTGTAGTTTGGTGCGCACTGCAGTTGCAGTCTTGTGCGCAGGTTTGGAGGAAGAGCTGATGCAGCTGCAGCAGCAGCAAGATCTCAGTTTTGGCTTGAATATCTCTTGGCTAGGGTTTGGACTATCTGATCAGCTTTTTGTGATGCGTTATCCTTGGGGATTGATGTGCTACTCTTTGTTTGGCTATCTATCCTAGGGTTTGCTTCCGGAGGAATTCTCAGTCAAGGTTAAGGTGCTCGGAGGGAGGCTTC
>JASDQU010104217.1:104777-138727 GCA_032191745.1 Picea mariana | reverse complement strand
TGTGGGCACATCCATAGGATGTTTGAGGGAAACCCTCTTTTCTCCCTGCATTCCACTATGAGCCTCCACACGTCCTTTCCTCAAAACCGTGGTTTCAATTGTGGCCCGCTCAAGAAAAATTAAGACCCAAGAATGTTCTAGCCATGCAATTGAGCATGATCATCGATCTCACAATATTGATGGTGTTTCTAAATGGACGGTTCAGATCTATCCTCTCAAGTCTGCGAACCAAATCTCACCTTCCTAAATCAATGGTTGATATTTACTTCATGATCCGGGCTCCAGGAGTTTCAAATCTAAAACCCTGTTGCTATTGATTGGATATCTTCTAGAATGGAACATCTGTTGAGATCTGTCCTCTTCAATTGACGATCAGTATCTCCTTCGCGAGTCCAACCTTCAAGACTTTCAATTCTCAAACTTCTTGTTTGCTCCCAAAGCATTTCAGCTAGAGTCCACGATCTAACGACATGTGTCCCTCTCGGATCAACGATCGAGATCTCCTTCGAGTCTCCAGACTTTGTATATTTCAATTCTCAACCTTCACGCTCTCCCAGAATTCTTTTAGGTGGAGTCCATAGATTCTTTCCACATGTCCTCCTCAAATTAACGATCCTCATTCACTTTGGGACTTCAGAACTCTTTCCTTCACATTGGTGATGAAAATCTCGAAGTAAAACTCCCAGAGTGACATCATTTCATGATGTGGAATGAGCCTAGTAGCTGCCACGTGTCACTCAAATTTGTAATTTTCATGTACTTGAAGTGTCGAATCAACTTGACACTTGTCATTGTTTTATTACACCATGTGTCCTTGCTGACATAGTCTTGCTGGTGTGGTCTGTCACATGTCCGTGCTGACGTGGTCTGCCACATGTCCTTAAGGATGATATTTGTTGATGTAGATATCCCTGATCTAATGGTCATCGTTTGATCTCCAGATCTGATGGTCCTTATTCATTTTGAATTTCCAGGCTTCGGGTTTTTCAAATATCAAGATTTCCGGAGTGTAACCTCCTCACATATTTATATCCGAAGTGAATGTTGTTCATTTGATCGATATATTATATCGATGGCTCAATCTTTCTGCGATGCAACTTTGCTATCTTATCCTATCCTTCCACTCGAAATTGATCTGACGACTGACAAAACTTTGCATTCCGGGGATTTCAAATCTCAAACTTAAGGAGTGTAACCTCCTCACATATTTATACCCAAAGTGACTGTTGTTCGTTCGATCGGGATCTTAGATAAACAGTTTAATATGTTCTCCTCTTCTATGCACTCCTCCTATCTAGACATTGATCTGATAACCATTGTCGCTCCTCCTCCTAAGCTTACGATTTCTTCCGACTTAGAAGTTTTTCTAAGTATTCAAAGGTTTCAGCCTCTAAGCCTTCTCCTGCAGGTCTTGTCTTCGTTGTTCTTGTTTTCCATCACTATTGTTGTTCTTCTTTGATTTCCTGTTTTCCGTCGTTTTTCTTGCCATCAATGATAAGTGCACTTTGTCTGTAAACATGCCAACAAAAGTATCATACCTTAGATGAGTTCTTACTTGGAATTGTTTATATTTGGATGCTTGTACCAATAGCTAAGTTCTTAATGTGGTATAAAGCTTCACCTGGTATATAATATTGAAATACATGACCACCTTTATTCTATGTTCTCCCATCCTATTTTAGGAATTATCCTTTAATAACCATCGACCCAATTGGAAATTAAATACCTTCAGAGTCTATTAATTATCGCATGAGGGTATTCTTTCCCTCTAAGAAACATGCCAGCTAATAATCATTGCCCTATTCATTACCTATTGGGGAAACCACTGCATATATGTTCCCTACAAAAAATGGAGTTCCAACACATGAGTCCACTAAATGACCAAAGCATAAAACATTGATGTTATTTATTCAAAATTTAATAGAAGGTTTCATTGAAACTGACAGTACAAGATCTAAGACATGATCATAATCTTCTAAAATATTTGATTTTCCCTCCTCCAACTGAGATAATTCCATAGTTATACATTGAACAATGGGGAGTGATACATGATCCCATCTATCAACACATTCTATCGATTTACAATCATCCCATTCATTACTATTACATGGACCACATAAGAAAGAGAGTTTTCTCATCCATATTTCAACTATTGCATTCTCTGATTTTCAAAATGGATGGAATCCACAAGTTCCCTGGAATGTTTTTCATTCATACCACTATGATCGATATAAATGGACCACTTACAAAAAATATCTTTGTACATGTCCTTTCATGTGTGATTGGACTTCACGTGTTTTTGTTCCCTCTCCCATTACTGAAGAATACCACTCAACAATGGATTTCACATCTTGAATGAGGGAAGTGGTTTTGAACTTCATTTATTTTCCTATGTAACGCTATTTTTATGCACGTGCGCCTACTCCATCATGCTCCCCTTTCCCATTATCTGACTTGAAATAGTTCCAAATGTCTAGTACCTTGATTTTTGTGTGTGACATACACAACCATTGAAATACACGAGAATTTTTTAATTGTCTTGTGCAACCATCTGACCAAATCCAATGTTGATCCATCTGTATGTTCTTCTCCTTAAGGTGAATGTAAAACAAATTAAATCAATGTTGTGCATAGGATAATTCATGGCATTGATCGTCGATTATCTAGAAGTAATACTCCTTCAATATAACTTTGTTTTCTTCATTACTATCTGGCCCATGCATGTATGTAATATGGACCATTATGTTGACATTCTCAGAGTGATAATATTGGCTTTGAATCTCATCTTTTGGTTGAAGGTTGTAGTTCTCAGCAAAATCAACCACTAATAATACAATACCAACAAGAAATGTATACCTTCATATTTTGGAATGCTCGTCCTTCCATTAAGCCACATGGACATGATGAACATATTATCATGTCTTTTCGATAAAGTCCTTCATGAAGTCACATACACATACCTGGGAAGTCACCAATTGTATCTTTTTTCTTGCATGCCCTCCATCAATATCATATGTGACAAATTTAAATATTTACAGGACAACCTCCTTCCTCCCCAATTCATACTCACTGCTTACATGGACGCACTTGCTCAATAATTCCATTCCATCGCACCTGGGTCATATCCCATCTAAGCCATTTTTTTTTATAAAATGTACAACCCTTTGGCCTTGTACATAAGATAATATGAATAAATTCTCTAGATGATTGCGGCAACAATATAACTAGCCATTCCTTCAAAAGGGTTTTATGCAATACAAAAAATTTATATGTGTATGTGTCAGAATAATAACCATACTCAATGTGATATCTACAACAACATGTGTTATGAATTGTGTTTATTCGAACATACCAAGGCTTGCATTTATGGAAATATATTTGGCCCAAGTTAAGTGCACAATGTATTTTCATGAATCTTGAATACAATTGTGCCTGTGTAATGTCAAGAAAGTGTTTAAAATGGGGTTCACGGTCCCTATATCCCCTTATCAATTTTAGTTTTGGTTTGAATGAGGCCTAGTATTTTCATGCTATAAATTCTATACTAGTCCCTTAACAGCTCCACTTAACTTCATGTTAGAATGAGGTATCCTACTAATGAAGGCCCACAATATATTGGGCCACTTGTGTTGAGTATATCTCATCTATTAGAATAATTTCTAAGGGATTTGATATTGCATTTCATGAAATGATGGGTTTGTTGGAGAAAATGGTGTTGTCTTGTGATATTTCTAATAATTGATTGTGACAAGACACACCAAGCTGCATTACGGTCTTTAGAACGATATTTCTTACCAATTCTTTGAAAATAATCCGGAAGGTTTCTAACAATATGATGACTTGTTTCTAAACTTTTAACTATTTTAATGCCTAAAATTCTTCTAACGGTAGTTAAACTTCTAGATTTTAACAAAGCCAAAAATAATTGACATTTAATGGCATCAGATTTTGGTTCAAAATATTCTTTAATGATTTTATAAGAAATATAATTAATAATCCAGTTAGGTAACTTACATTCAAGTGATTCTAGACCACTTTCATCCACCTGAATGGATTTAGGAGTTCTTTGTCGCACATTGTTCAATATAGGTAGGGAAAATGGACCCTTATTTTGGCACTCTCGAACTCCCTACTATGGAGTTAAAAACATTGTAGTTATTTCCCATTCAATCACTGGCGGATCAATTCTAGAAAGAGAGTGGACATGCCCATGACTAGTTTCTAGAATGTTTGATTGCCCAACAAGAGGTTGCACCACAGGAACTTATTCACTAGAATTTTGTGCACCAGTTGCCTCTCTAATTTCATCCATTGTATAATTAGCTCCAAGAAAATCCTCCATCATCTAGTCATCCAAAAAAACTTGTCTTGATGAGATACTGATTGGATTGGTTTATACTAAACTCATGCACTTTTCTTGTGGTGATAGAGGAGAAACAACAATGATATTTATTTTTCTAGAAATTGGATTTCCCTCTTCTGAAAGCCTATGCTTTGACATACACAAATTTTGATTTTCTCTTTCTTCTTCTACCTTTTCAATGGGTTTCTCTTTCATCGAGGAATTTCTACCTTGATTTCGTAGGTTCCCCATGTTTAAAGAGAAAAATTGGCTTCCAAGCACCCCACCACAAATTTTTCTTGATATTACACAATAAGACATAACTAACAATTACAATTCCAAGTGGACAAATTTGTCTTGGTATTACAAAATAAGACACAACTAACAATTCCAATTCCAATTCCAATTGGCAAAAATTGTCTTGGTATTATACAAGAAGACACAACTAACAATTCCAATTCCAATTGGACAAATTTGTCTTAGTACTACACAAGAATACACTACTAACAATTCCAATTCCAATTTTGACAAATTTGTCTTGGTATTACACAAGAAGACACAACTAACAATTCCAAATGGATAAATTTCTCTTGGTATTACACAAGAAGACACAACCAACAATTTTGATTCCACTTGAAAAAAAAAAACTTCCAATTCTTCCCACAATTGTCTTGCAATAGCACAAAATTGTCTTTGAATTAAACAACAAGAAAAAAGTAACAAAAACATGTTTTTTCATGCTATTTTTGCATACATATGTCAGTCTTGTTTGACTTTTTTAGATAGATGAAGTTGAGGAGTGTGCTTGTAAAACTAAACTGCCCAGCAGGAATGTTTGTGCATTCTAGGAACATGCACGCGTTCCTACTGGGCAAGGATGAGTGCCAAACCTAAAGGATTTCAAGTCACAAGAGTGCATTCATGCTCTTAATGAAATGGATATATCATTTATTGTAGACAAAACATATTTATGAACAAATATGTATAGGGGGTTGGGGACAACTAGGACCTAAGATATTAGGATTGAAAGTGTTTTGAATCATAGAGCAATGGTTAGAGAACCAAGATGTGAGCGCAAAGGTTGTGGGGCTCTTAACAATAGGTATATTCATAATTCACTTACAGATCAAGTGTGGAGGGCGTTAATGGTAGAGTATAGGTTACACCTAGGCTTAGATGGAGCTAGGGTGGTTTAGTTCAAGCTCTATGCCATGGTATAGGTCATGGTCATGTTAATGGTCATGGTATAGTTCTAGTTGATGTTCTAGGTGTATATCTAGGTCTATGTCATGGTCTAGGTCATGGTATAGTTCTAGATATAGGTATATGTCATGTTATAGGTCATGGTATAGTTATATCTCTAGTTCTATTCCATGTTCTATGTCATGGTAATCGTATAGGTCAAGGTCATGGTCTAGGTCATTGTCTAGGTCTTTCCATGTTTAGGTCTTTCTATGTCTAGGTCTAGGTATAGGTCTTGACATGTATAGGTAAAGTCCATTTATTTTCTTGAAATGTAGATAGGGGGAGTGGAGAAAGAGGAAGAAAGAGAGTGGGAGAGAGGAAGAAAGAGAGTGGGAGAGAGGAAGACAAAGAAAGTCTGTGAGAGTGAGGGAGAGGGAGACATATAGGGGGGTTAGAGAGAGAGTGAGAGGAAGGTGGGGAGAGATGGAAGGGGGGTTATATAAAGGAAAAGAGAGAAACTTTGGGAGAGAGGGGGAGAGAGAGGGATAGGGATACAGTGATAAAGAGAGTGAGGGTTATATGCAAGAGGTAAAGAGAGAAGGGGGGTAGACATGGATTGTTTTCGAGTGTGAGCAGGTGGGAGAGGAAGACCAAGAGGGGTGGTAGAGAGAGAGATGGGAGAGAGATGGTAGATTTATGATAGAGAGAGAGGGGGGAGAGATAGTGGGAGGGAGGGGGAGAGTGATCCAGGTGGATATTAGTGGCCTCCCACCTTTTCCAACTAGCTCCTTTTGTTAGTTTTAGTTCAACATGTTTTGTTGTACTTATTTGTAATTGTGGACTCTACACTTCTAGGGATGTCGGAAACCCTACACATCTTCCAGGTGGATATTGGTGTCCTCTCCCCTAATCCAACTAGATTATATTGTATGTTTTCATGTCAGTACATATTCTTGTACTTCCAGAGCCATTTTGGATCCCTAAACAATGATTTTTTGGATTTCCACAGTCAAACTGTAGATAGAGTTAAAGTTTGATGATGTAATGTGTAGCTTTATAAAAGAACTTTCAAACGAGCTATCATGTGCCTAAAAGGGAGGTTGTATTCAAAAATTATGACCTCGAGAAGTTGAGGTACTAACTACCCATAGGGGCCCACATGAATTTTGGCATTTCACATCCTAAGGTTAGGTTTATGTATGTCTATGGTTTTGGAATTCATGAGTAATATAAAAAATGCCTTTGGAACCTCATTGTAATGATTTTTCTCAAACGGATGCATGTAGAAGCCACATATATTCTAAGAGATAGCTACCACCATTCGAGCAAGTGTTTAAGTTCTACATTTTTACAGTTTCAACCTATTTCATTTATTCAATCGAAGATATTGTTCACTGGATATCTGGGTTGTTCTTCATGTCTTTGTGTTTATTGTATTCAGTCGGTTAATCAATTTGTTCCACTCCTAAATTTGGATCATAAGTATCAAAGAAATATACTCTTCATTCATTTTTCTTCGTGCAAGTACCCGACAAGATCTAGGTACAAGAAGTTGTGACTCAAACCAATCGATTTGTTGCAAGATCAGTTACACTGAGACGAAAAAAAACCCATGGGAGATGAAAAGAAAGATGATGGAGCAGGAGATCCTATTAAAATTTTTCTCCAGGAATCCCTCATGTGACAAAGGAATGAAATGATCGATAAATTTGCACATATCCTTCGATGGTTGCCTATAGGATAAGCATCTTCATCAAGAGGCCATGCAACCCCCTTCAAGGTACAGGTAAATTTTGATATTCCATTATTTGAAAGACTAATAGATGAAACTGTTATAGATAAATTGTTGAATATGCTCAAAGGGTATTTTTCGATCCACAATTTTTTCGATAGGGAAAATATTACTTTTTCACTCCTCAAGGTCATCCCTCATGTTAAGGACTAGTGGGATAATTACTATGAGCAAAGGGCCTGTTATCCCCTAGCCTAGGGATAACTTAGGAGATTATGTCTCTAGGTCCACAGGTCCTAGACATGGAGTACCGAGAGCCATATTGACTTGAGCCTAGCCCTAGAGGGCCCATATTTCTTCTTAAGTGCCTCCATCGTTTCATCAGTAGTGGAATCCATCCCATCGGCCTAGTCCTGAAGAAACAGTGGCTCTTACTCCATGAGGTAATGAGTCCAGGTATCAAGGTATGTGTCACTCTAATTCTCAAAAAATCTAAATATGTGCATTTAATTATCTTTTTCTCCATGATGTGTGCTTGGACTTTATGAATTTTTGACTTGTCCATGCTTGGGGGACTGGAAGAACACCCTGGCAATTTGTTTCCCTTAGGAGTGAATTTCCACTGGGTGGGTTTATGAAAGTTCATCATTCATTCCCACCATACTTATCACTTTTCCTAATCTTCCCTCTCATCTATCCCCTGCATTGGTTCAGGCATTGGGTTTTCCAAGCTAGTTAAGGGTTGTACCTTGCCTTGTGGGAAGAAGGGGCTAAAGGACCAGAGGGTAAAAGTAGTTGGAAAAAGATAAAATCCAAAAGAACAAAAACTTCAGATGCTTCGCCCAGGGATCCTCGAGAAAGAAATAAAAGGCTTCTCAATAAGAAAAAGGATGGATCCATTAAATAAATAAAATCAAGACCTAGTTGGAGGATACGGGGCCTCGTCACGAGCCAACCTATTAGGTCCATGGGAATGTAGCGGTATAAAAGTACCATTCAGTTGGTCACCACGACAGGGTAGTGGATATTGGTAGCATAGCCAAGAGAAAGGGGGTCTCATCATAAGCCAACTTTCTCATCTCCATGAAATGCTTGTGGGTAACACTTTCACCACTGGTCACCACGTCAGGGAAGTGTCCTCCATCTATTCTCTTGAAAGAAAAATAAATAAGATAAAAATTAAAAACGCATTGAATGGGCTAGGAAACATTTGCATCCATGACAAGGTGCATCGCATCCTCTTCAGAGGCACCCACAGGTAAGCCCTACATTTCCCTGTCATCACTATACCAATTGCCCAAAATTCCCCATACCAACTCATGCACTTACATGACCTAGATTAGTATTCACTTGGAAACATCCCACACCCAAGGAGAATTATCCCAATAGGATGTCCTGAAACCCTCTCCAAACCTGTCTTTTAGAATAGCATAACGTCTTTGAGCACTTGTCTAGGAAAGGGGGTTTCATGCACATGTTTGGATAGCTTGATTATTAGATGTGATTGATATTGCTATGATCCATGTGACTTATGATCCCATGGAGGGCATACTTTTTGTTGCTGCAAGACCATGCCCAATGGACAGGTACATGTGGGGAGATGATTAGCTCAGACCTCCATAGGGATAAAATCCCACAAGATGGATTTTGAGACCCCAACTAGGGGCAGACATATACCAGAGTCTTGCACAAGAGAAAGAGGAGGACATTCCACCATAGACAGCTTGGCAGGACTGGACCCAGGGGGTCTTTCCCTCCCACCATGATGGTGGCCCTTGAAGTCCCTTGACGTCGTGATTCAGAGCCTTGACGTTAACTAGTTGAGGTATCTAGCTTGAGGATACCTTTGGTTGGCATGTGTGGCAGTTCTAGAGGGGTTTCGAGACCCAACGTATCACTTGGATGGATAGCATTCCAGCAAGGAGGATAGCGTCACCCTACGAGGGGCATGAAGTCACCCTAAAAAGCTAAAATTAAGGTTTTATTTGACAAAAATTGTGTAAAAATTGGATTTTTCATGTAAACTGGCCATGTCGACCTTGTTTTACCTAATTTTGTAATTAAAGGTCATTTTGATTGTATAAATAAGGGATTTGGCCCTTGTAGTTTTTCATCATTCTTTCACTCACACAAGTGAGGTCTGAAATTCGGCTCCCTTAGGGTTTATTGGCTGAAATTAAGTGGTGCGCAACTCTTGGAGGAGGCTTATTTTGGTATTTTTTGGCATTTTCTTGGTGGAAAGTCTTCAACTAGGCTATTGGCTAGATTAATCTTGGTGAATGTAAGTGAATTTCTGAAATTGTTCTTTCCTTTGAATAGTTATAGTATTTTACTTTTCATTTTACTAAGATTATGAAATTGCTAGCTTAAAACCCTAGGAGATCAGCACATGTTATAGTCTTTATCTCAATATCTTTTCACCTACTAGATTTTTCTAGAAAACCTATCCTTTGAAGCATGTGATAGAGCCCTACCATTGTATCACTCTAGCATCATTTTCTTCATCAAGCCTTTATTTAATTCAAGCTTGAGCTAAAGAAGAAGGAAAATTGCTAGGGCCTAGGGTTAACTACTTCCTAGTAGTCATTTTCCTTCTAGGGTTTGTTGATTGAGATCTTGGGTTACCAACACCTCAACCATCATCCCTCTTGTCCTTAGTGCACACATTATCATTTGATTTCTTCAAGATTGTTGCTACAAAAAGTGACTCCATTAGCCCTAAAGACACTAATCTAGACCTTATACTTGATTGATTGATGAGAACAACCCTTAAATATTATACATCAAGCTATTTGCTAACATTTACTAACCCTAGATTAGACTAATCCACTAACATTATTGTTTTTGTTACAAAATTAAGCTACAACCAATTATTACAGCAGTAAAAGATCTTAAAAGGAATTACTAAAGTTGATTTTTACATTGCCTCATTAGCTTCTGACAATTGCTAGGATAATGATATTGTTAGATTATCATTTTGGTCATTTTGAAGCTTATTTAAGGCATTTATTGTGAAGCCATAAACATATATATTGTTGCTATAAATTTATGTTTTCTTCTTTGTATATCAACTTATTTCTTTCATTGACAAGTCCAAGGTTTTATGAAGCACTAACATCAATTGTACTTGAAAAAATAGTGTTTTCTTGTTGCTTTGTTCTGGGAAGGTACACTTAAGAATATAATTTCTTCATTTGTTAAACTTTGGGACTTTATGATCGGTGTGACTTGTGAGAGGGGATAACGTTTCTTGATACTTTCACCTTTTCCTTCTCAGACCCCCAGGCCACTAGGGATATCTCCCCTAGGTTTTCACCCCTAAATAGAAAGAGGTGTATTATTGAGGTGACAATGATAGGACAACCTCTTGTTACACCAATTTTCCCTCCTTTAGCCTTTCCCTTTTGGACACATACAAATTGTGCAATAGCATTTTGGTGTCGTTGTTGGGGAACACTGAGTCAATTCTCCTCAAAGATGAAACTTTTTGGTAACCCTTTCCTCAAAATACTTTACTTTGAAAAGCTTACCTAGAGACTCCATTGAGGGTGATCCCATCATCCCTTTGATAGTTTCAATAAAAATATCTAGGGACTCCACAAACCTTAGGGAGGTATACCAATCCTCCCCAGTCCTTTAGAATAAAACCTCCTCGAAAATCTCCTGTAGTAAAATTATTATTTGGAGGAAATATTCCTTTGAACATAATGTCTAGTGCAGGAACTCAGATTGTTAATCCAAACCAAGCCAATAACCAAAGGAAATGGTCATCCAAGCTCTTCAAACCACTATACATGACGGGTATACCAAGATACCCTAGGAAAATTCCCTCGAAGTATGAGAAATTGTTGCCAAAATTCACTGGAAGTGATGTGGTTAGTGTCAAGGATCATATGAGTAATTTTTGGGCCTTCTTCTAGCTTCATCCCATCAGTAATGATGCTGAGGATCTAGCTATAAAATTACTCTCTGCTACCCTCCATGATGGTTCTAGACGCTGGAACAATGGGATCCCTGGTGCTAGTATTAAAACCATGGATAGGTTGGAGGAAGTATTCCTCAAATGATGGAGTATCAAGGAAGACCCCAACATGTTGTTGATAAGGATAAATAACCTCGTGAAACAATAGAATGAAACCGTTAGAGAATTCCATGACAAATTTGATTAATGCAAAAGATCCCAGTAAGACATCATCTATATGATATTTTCCTTCTCTTCCTTTATACCAAACCATTACATGACAGTTGGGATATCTCCTCAGAGATAAAGCCCCTAAGACAATCCAATAATCCCAAGAGGAATCTACAAGGATTGAAGATAATCTTTCATCATCTAGAGTATATCCTTTCTCAGTCCCAAGTGTCAGAATGGATACTAAACCTAAGATAGTCCACATTGTTGAACCTACCTCAGAGATTAGCGCTAGCTTGGAAAATTTACAACTGACTGTATATGGCATGATAAAATCCCAAGAACTAATTATGAATAGGATTGTCAACCTAGAAATAAATCAGCAACAAGCCCCTAGGGTTCCTTACAAAGGGAAATTCTAGAAAGAGAACCACGTTTTTAGACCAAATAATAATCAAGAGGTCCCCAATACTTTATCCCCTACAAATATAGTGGATGAAAACCCTTGGTTCTTACAATGCAGTGAGTCACATTGGGAGCATGAGTGTCCTTTCAACAATGGTAATCATGACCAGGTGAACATAGTTAACCACACCATTGAATATCCTCAATATTTCCTTAATGTTACTCTTGAAGAACATCAAGAAGGCATAAAGGAAGAATCCATGAAGGATGGATGGAGGTGACAAATAACCTTGACCAAGAATCAAAAGAAAAGTTGAAGAAACAAAAATTCCAAGTATATACTTAGACAATAAAGAATCAACCAACCTCTCTCCACTGGTCCCATGATCTCACAAACAAGACCTCCACCCATGAACATACTTCTTCCTAGGAATCCTCCCAAGACTGAAAAAGTGGATTTGAACTTTGACTTTAAAGGTGCATTAGAAAAAATGCATGTAATCATTCTCTTGAGAGAAGTCATCAAGGTCCCATCTGTAAAGGAAAGGTTCAAAAAAAAAATTCAGAAGCACATATGGACCAATGGACCCTCCTATTATGTTACAAGTAGATCACTTTAGGGTTCAGTATGATGGAAATCCACCTTTCTTCATGACCAAATTCTTCTCAAATGTGTCAATGACCAAATTCCATGTGCAAGAAATTGGTCATGACATTGGAACTAACGAAACACATGAACCGGTCAAAGAGAGTCCTCCTATATTTTTCCCTGATGACATGCCTTTTGCTACAGAGGAAGACTTTGATCAGATACAAGGGTTGAAGAAGGAGTAGTGTCAACAACTCCTAAACAAATATAAATACAAAGAAATTGGGTCTATCAAGTTATTAAAGAAAGGAGAAGATGACATATTGATCTAACCGTCCTACAAGAAGTTTTCACAGTAGAATCCCACCCTCCTCCCTCAAGACAATACACTAGGGTTGTACAAGAGACAACCAAATTCAAGACCAAGGATTAAATAGAGGTAGATGCAGTCTGGATGTGGGATACAAAGATGGGAGAGCCTACTAATTTCAAAGGGAGTACACAATTTTGGCTTGGACCCTTCAGAGTTGGAAGAAAGTTATTCAATGATGCCTACTATTTATCCACATTGGAAGGAAGAAGGAACCCATTACCGGTTGGTGGACACCTCCTCAAACCGCATCAGGGGGAAGAAACTTGACTTCATAGGTATGTGCAGGTAATTATGTGGGCATTTTTAATTCATTGTATATACCATATTCATTTCATGCTAGAGTAGTTGTATTTCCATTTTTATATATACTTTCTTACTTTCATTTTATTGTACCATATATGAGCCAGGGGTGATATCACCACCCCAAATGATTACTAATATATTTTGTTGATATCTAGTAGGTCACAAGTCATACTAGAGATTTTGAGGTTCTCATGCACTCTACGGTGAACACATGTCCCCGAGTTGGAGCCAGAGGTTATCCCCTAGCCTAGAGATACCTAAGGAGATTATGTCTTGAGGCCCACAGGTCCTAGACATGGAGTATCGATAGACATATTGGCTTGAGCCTGGCCCTAGAGGGCCCATATTTCTTCTTTAGTTCCTCCATCCTGTCAACAACAGCAACATCCATCCCATCGGCCTGGTCCTGAAGTAGCAGTGGGTCTTTCTCCATGAGGTAATGAGTATGAGTATCATGGTATGTGTCACTCTAATTCTCAAAACATTTGAATATGTGCATTTAATTATCTTTTTGTCCATACCTGGGGGGTGACAGAATGCCCTAGCAAGTTGTTTCCCTTAGGAGTGAATTGCCACTAGGTGGGTTTATGAAAGGTCATCATCCATTCCCATCATACTTATCACTTTTCATCATCTTCCCTCTCATCTATTCCCTGCATTGGTTCGAGCATTGGGTTTGACAAGATAGTTAAGGGATGTACCTTTCCTTATGGGAAGAAGGGGATAAAGGCCCATAGGGTAAAAGTAGCTAGAAAAAGATAAAATCCAAAATAAAAAAACCATCATTTGCTTCGCTCAGGGATCCCTGAGAAAGCAATAAAAGGCTTCTCAATAAGAAAAAAGGAGGGACCCATAAAATAAATAAACTCAAGACCTAGTTAGAGGATAGGGTGTTTCATCATGAGCCAGCCTATTATGTCCATGGGAATGTAGTGGTACGACACTACCATTCAGTTGGTCACCATGCCAGGCTAGTGTCTCTTGGTAGCATAGCCAAGAGAAAGGGGCTCTCATCATGATCCAGCCTTCTCATCTCATTGAAATTATTGTGGGTAACACTATCACCACCGGTCACCATGCCAAGGAAGTGTCCCCCAGCTATTATCTTGAAATAAAAAGAAATAATATAAAAATTAAAAAGGAATTGAATGGGCTAGGAAACATTTACATCCATGACAAGCTGCATCTCACCTTCTTCAGAGGCACCCATAGGTAATCCCTACATTTCACTCTCATCACTGCACCCATTGCCCAAATATCCCCATACCATCTCATGCACTTACATGACCTAGATTGGTATTCACCTAGAAACATCCCACACCTAAGGAGAATTATCCCAATAGGACGTCCCGAAACCCTCTCCAAACTTGGCTTGTATAATAACATAACATCTTTGAGCACTTGTCTGGGAAAGGGGGATTTCATGCACATGTTTGGATAACTTGATTATTATATGTGATTGATATTTCTATGATCCTTGTGACTTATGATCCCATGGAGGGCGTAGTAGTTGTTGTTGTAGTACCGTGCCCGACGGAAAGGTACATGTGGGGAGATTATTATCTTGGACCTCCATACAGATAAAATTCCATCAGATGGATGTTGAGACCCCAGCGAGGGGTAGACATATACCAAAGTCTTGCACCAGAGAAAGAGGAGGACATTCCACCAGAGAAAACTTAGCATGCCTAGACCTAGGGGGGTCTTGCCCTCCCACCATGATTTTGTCCCTTGAAGGCCCTTGACATCATCATTGAGAGACTTGACGTCACCTAGTTGAGGTATCCAACTTGAGGACGGATTTGGTTGGCACGTGTGGCAGTTCCAGAGGGGTTTTGAGCCCCAACGTTTCACTTGGAGGGATAACACCACCCTAGGAGGGGCATGATGTCACCCTAAAAATATAAAATAAGGGTTTGTTTTGACAAATTTGTGTAAAAATTGGATTTTTCATGTAAATTGGCCATGTCGGCCTTTTTTACCTAATTTTGTAATTAAAGGTCATTTTGATTGTATAAATAAGTAATTTGGCCCTTGTATTTTTTCATCATTCTTTCAGTCACACAAGTGAGGTCTGAAATTCGGCTCCCTTAGGGTTTATTGGTTGAAATTAAGTGGTGTGCAACTCTTGGAGGAGGCTTATTTTGGTATTTTTTGGCATTTTCTTGGTGAATGTAAGTGAATTTATGAAATTCATATTTCCTTTGAATGGTTATAGTATTTTACTTTTCATTTTACTAAGATTATGAAATTGCTAGCTTAAAACCCTAGGAGATCAAGCATGTGTTCTTGTCCTTGTCTCAATAGCTTTTCACCTACAAGACTTTACTAGAAAACCTATCCTTTGAAGCATGTGCTAGAGCCCTACCATTTTAGCACTCTAGCATCATTTTTTTCATCAAGCCTTTATTTACTTCAAGGTTGAGCTAAAGAACAAGGAAAACCGCTAGGGCCTAGGGTTACCTACTTCCTAGTAGTCATTTTCCTTCTAGGGTTTGTTGATTGAGGCCTTGGGTTACCAACACCTCAACCATAATCCCTCTTGTCCTTAGCTCACACATTATCATTTGATTTATTCAAGATTTCTTTTGCAAAAAGTGCTCCATTATCCCTAAAGACACTGATCCAGACCTTATACTTGATTGATTGATGAGCACAACCTTTAAATATTATAAATCAAGTTATTTGCTAACATTTCCTAACCCTATATTAGACTATTCCACTAACATTCTTGTTGTTGTTACAAAAGTAAGCTATAACCAATTATTACAACAGTAAAAGATCTTAAAAGAAATTACTAAAGTTTATTTTTACATTGCCTCATTAGCTTCTGACAAGTGCTAGCATAGTGTTATTGTTAGATTATCATTTTAGTGATTTTGAAGCTTATTTAAGGAATTGATTGTGAAGCGATCATCATATATACATTGTTGTTATATATTTTTGTTTTCTTCTTCTTATATCAACTTATTTCTTTCATTGACAAATCCAAGGTTTTATGAAGCACTAACATCAATTGTACTTGCAAAAATAGTGTTTTCTTGTTGCTTTGTTCTAGGCAGTTACACTTAAGCATGTCATTGCTTCATTTGTTAAACTTTGGGACTTTCTGATCAATGTGACTTGTGAGAGGGGATAAATTTTCTTCACACTTCAACCTTTTGCTTCTCAAACTCCTAGGTCATCGGGGATGTCTCCCCTAGGCTTTCACCCCTAAATAGAAAGAGGTTTCTTATTAAGGTGGCAGTGATAAAACAACCTCTTGTTATGCCAATTTTCCCTCCTTTAGCCTTTTCCTTTTGGAAAAATACAAATTGTTCGATAACAGGGCCATAGAGGAATCTACAATATTTGTGGTTTCCCCTACATGGGATTCCTTCTGGGATGCCATTAAAGAACAATACTACCCTTTTGGAATCTATGAGGACTAGTACACCAGATGGACCACCCTGCGTCAAGAAAGGGACTAGAAAGTACTAGATTTCACCAATATTTTCCATACCCTGCGCACCAATTTGGGTATCAAATACTTTGAGACATTTGGTGCTCAAATACTGTGGATTTTTTCATAGCTACATTCAAACATAAATTTATTTTTTGGAAATCACCTCATTGGGCATGGATTATAGATACGTTGTCAAGATCGAGCAGAAATTTAAGCAGAAGAGGCAAGAGTTTGGATTTGCAAACTCCTCACAGCTGAAGCCAAGAAAAGGCGTCCCCAACCCACACAGCAAGGGACTGAGCCAAGATGGCCACTCTCTAGGAAACTAGTCCAAACTGAAACACAAGAAGGGAAATGAGAAGATGAAGAAGGGCATGGGAAAATGGTTTGATTACCATAAGATCCATTGACACAACACTGAAGAATGTCACTCCAAGAAGTCACTTGTGGAAGAGATGAAGTCTTTCAAGTTAGAGGATGATTCTAATTCCAAATAAAAGCTATAAGGAGGGAATATGATCATCGATGTTCAACCCAATGCCACTATCTCTACCACCCAATTCTATCCAAGCGACCCAGAAGAACCATAGGAAGGGGAATGCCTCTTTCACTCATAGATGTAGGTAAAGTGGGCTCTTCTTCATGTCATTGTTGATAGAAGTCGTTAGAAGAATCTGACCTCATTAGAGGTCGTCAAGCAGCTTAATCTGTCAATGACACTGGAACCACATCCCTACACCATCAGTTGGCTTCACCAAGGAAGAGATCTTTGTGTCTGCGAGCAGTGTCATTTTCCCTATGGAATAAAGCCTTTCAAAGATGACGTATTGTGTGATATTTCTCCCCTTGAATTTTTTGATGTTCTTTTAGGACAACCATATTTGTGGAAGTGTCATGATATGTATGAGTCTAGACCCCTTAGTGTTATTATTACTTTGGGTAGACAATTGTACATGATACGAGAGGTAGAGCTGCCTACCACTATTTATTTAATCTCTGCTAAGAAATGCAGTAAGGTCATTTCACAGAATGGGAAGTTCGTATTCTTTGTGATATGTGCTCATAGTAAGCAGAAGGTCATCACCACATCCATGGCCTCTACACAAAACCTCTCTTTGCAGCAGAAGCAAGTGGATGAGATTATGGAAGAGAATAGAGACATCTTCTCCTTACCCACTGGGGTACCGAAGCACTGCCAAGTGAAGCATCCAATTCATTTTACCCTCAGTGCACCTATTCCTAATGAACCAGTCTATCATCACTCTTTGATGGAAAATTATGAAATCAAGTGTCAAATATAGAAGATTCTTCAAAAGGGGTGCATAAGACCCATCTCCTCCCCTTCTGGAAGCCAAATTGTACTAGTGCAGAAGAGGGACGGAACTTGGCGACTCTACATTGATTATAGAGCCTTAAACAAAATCATAGTCAGGAACCAGTACCCAATTCCCAGGATTGATGACCTTCTTGACCACCTCAAGGGGGAGAATTTCTTCAGCAATATTGACCTAAAGTTTGGATACCACCAAGTTCCCATCCAACCAATTGATGTATGGAAGACAGCCTTCAAATATAAAGAAGGTCTCTTTGAATGGTTGGTCATGCCCTTTGTATTAACAAATGAACTAACCACTTTCATGAGGTTGATGGATGATGTATTGAGGCCCTTCACCAACTCTTTTATGGTGGTATATTTGGATGACATCCTCATCTTCAGCAAAACTTGGGAGCAGCACATGCGACATTTTCAACAAGTCTTGAGCACCCTACAGAAGCACAAGCTATATGCCAACTTGGAAAAATGCTCCTTTGGCATGAACATGGTCCAATACTTAGGCTACACTGTTGATGAGCATGGGTTACATGTTGATCCAGCAAAGATCCAATTCATCATGACTGGCCAGCCTCGACCACACTAACCGAGCTTCGGAGCTTCTTGGGACTGGCCAAATTCTACTAACAGTTCGTGTTATCATTCTCCCATATTGCATGGACCCTCAACCAAGTGACCAAGGGTGGTGGAGGGAAAATTTCATGTGGGGGAAGGAAGAACAATGAGAATTCAATGATCCAAAGCATCGCTTGTGCTCAGCTCCAATACTCTCCTTGCTCGATCTGCAACAATTTTTTGAGATTGAGACTGATGCATTTGATGATGTTGTAGGCACAGTTGTCACTCAGCAAGTTCATCCAGTGGCATATCATAGTGAGACACTCTCAGATACAATCCAGAAATACCCAACCTATGAAAAGGAAATTTATTCCACTGTACAATCATGTCAGCAATGGAAACATTACATTCTGGGAAAGGAGACAATCATCCACACTGATAATAATCCCCTGCAGTTCATACGAACATAGGGGAAATTACAGAACGACCGCCATCAAAAGTGGTCCACCTACCTGTAGCAGTTCCATCTCAACATTAATTATAAGACAGGGAGCTCAACTTGTGTTGATGACTTCCTCAGTCAATCTCCTGTGGTTGTACTTAGCACTGTGTTCCATTCCTGTGGACATGAGGCATCTGAGTGGCCCCAACTTTATCAGCAAGATCCAAACTTCACCACCACCCATCATCTCTTAGGTACATGTGTGATTGTCACTGATTTCATGTTCAGGATGAAATATTTTTCCATCTGGACCATCTCTGTGTTCCTGCAAGTGAGCATGCAAAGAAGATTTGGGAAGCCCACTACAGTCAGATGGAAGGAAATTTTCGTGTGGAGAAAATTGTGGCCATTCTCCAGAAACATTTGTATTGGCCAAAAATTTGATAGGACATCAACAAGTATATCAGATCATGCACTTCCCGTGCCATTTCCAATACAACCATCAAGAAGCAAGGCTTATACACCCATCTTCCTACTCCCTAGAAACCTTGGGAATCCATCTCAATGGATTACATGTCCGGCCTTCTGTCCACCAAGAAAGAAAATAATTGTGTATTTGTGGTTGTTGATTGGTTTTCTAAGATGGCCATCCTCACAGCCTACAAGAAGAACATCACAGGGGTATATTCTACCAAGCTCTTCTTTGAACGAGTGTGGGTCCATTTTGGGATACCATAGACCATCATCTTTGACTGGGACAACAGGTTCCTCAACACATTTTGGTTGACTCTCTAGTCACTGTTGGAAACCAAGCTCACTAAATCCATTTCTTTCCACCCCCAAATAGAAGGACAAATAGAGGCCTTCAATTGAATTATCGTGCACATCCTGCATATGTACAACTCTAAGCATATGCATACACGGGATGAGATTTTCCCTTATGTTCAACATAGTTAGAAAATGGCTCTCCATACCTCCACCGGCCATAGCCCATTTCAGGTGGGACTAGGATTCCAACCCTTGGGTCCCATTGATGTTGCACTACCTATGGAAACCACACAGAGAGACTCTTTTGATGTTTAGTCTAAGGCCGACAAATCCATCATATTCATTGAGAGGATTCAGCACATCCACCAATAGGTCCATGATATTTTGCAGAAAACCAATGCTAAGTACAAGAAGTGCCATGATCAACATAGGGTCCCTCACCAGTTTCAAGTTGGAGATAAGGTTTGGTTACACTTTCATAAAGAGTGTCTTACAGTCCCCCATCGGAAGCTCCACCCACTTCTCTATGGGCCTTAAATCATCACCAAGGTTGTGGGTAACAATGATTTTGAGCTCAACACTCCACAATTCCTTGGCTTGCATGTAGTGTTCAATGTGGACCTCCTTCGGCCATATTTTCCACCATTATTGGACACCTCAAAGATCGCAAAACAACTGACACCAATAGAGCTCAACCATGACTACATGGAACAGGCATCCACTGATCAGATAGTGGACACATAGGTCAAGCGCACTTGTCGGCAGAGGATCCATCTTTATTAGGTTGTCAAGGAAGGGCAGATCCTACACCAAGGAAAGTGGCTCACCCAGGGCCAAATCTAGCAGACATTTCCTCACCTTATGGGGGAACTCAATGCAATGGATACCATTTCTCCCTAATAGGGTATGATTGAGCCAGGTGGATATTAGTGGCCTCCCACCTTTTCCAACTATCTCCTTTTGTCAGTTTTAGTTTAGCACGTTCTTTTGTACTTCTTTGTAATTATGGTTTCTACACTTCTGGGGCTGCCTAAATCCCTACACATCTTCCAGGTGAATATTGGTAGCCTCTCACCTAAACCAAATGGCTTATTTTGTATTTTTTCATGTCATCACATCTTGTTTTACTTCTAGGGTCGTTTTGGAGCCCTAAACAATAGTTTTTTTGGTTCTCCATAGTCAAAATATATACAGAATCAAAGTTTGATGGTGTAATGTGTATTTATCTAAAATACCTTCCCAACAGGATATCACACGCCTAAAATGGAGGTCGTATGCAAAATTTACGACCCTCGGAAGTTGAGGTACCAACTTACCCATAGGGGCCCACATGACTTTTGGTATTTCACCTCCTAGGGTTATGTTTTTGGATGTCTAGGGTTTTGGAATTCATGAGTAATATCAAAAAGGCCTCTGGAGCCTCATTGTAATGATTATGCTCAGTATGCACATAGCAACCACATCTCTTCACAGAGATAGCTACCACCATTCAAGAAAGTGTTTTAGTTCTGTATTTATACAGTTTCAGCCTATTTCATTTATTCAATAGAAAATATTGTTCACTCGATATTTTTGTTGTTCTTCATATCTCTGTGTTTATTATATTTAGTATGTTAATCATTTCATTATGTTCTTAAATCTATATCAGAGAGAGGGATGGAGGAGGGGGGTAGAGAGAGTGTGCGTGATATTACATATAGATAAGTGCTTCGTCAAGGAAATTTAAACTTTGATTGCGAAAAATACAAAATCAAGGAAATTTAAACTTTTATGCTTGTTAACAGGTTGTAAATGGCCAATGACAATAAACTAATATTTAAGAATGTACAAATAGATAAGTGGTTCCAGTAATACATAATATATGCCTATATATTAAGAAAAAATCTCAATCGTGGATTTTTGATAATATAAAATCAAACTATGGGAAATCCCATAGAGACATGAGAAAACCTGACAATCAAATCAAATCAAATCACCAAAAAGGTAAGAAATGTGAAAGATAAAATGAATTAAGAAAAACATTCAAAGAAGGATAAATATTCCATATAAACAATATTGAATCCAATAAAACATTATGCTTATATTAAAATAAAAAAACAGAATCAATGTACCATAATCATCATTAAACCATGTGAAATCATTATTAAATCGTAGGTGAATGGTAATATACATAAAATAACATTATTAAAAAAGATTTATAGGCATAGTACATTTATGGCTTGGGTGTGGAGGAGGTCAAGGGTAGATTATAGGTTATTCCTAGGCTTAGATGGAGTTAGGGGGGTGTAGGTCATGGTGTAGGTCAAGATCTAGGTCATGGTGTAGGTCAATCTCTAGGTCATGGTCTAGGTCTAGTTCATGATCTAAGTCATGGTCATGGTATAGTTCTAGGTCATGGTCTAGCTCTAGGTCTATGTCATGTTCTAGATCATGTTCTAGGTCTATGTCATGGTCATCGTATAGGTCTAGGTCATGGTATATGGTCTAGTTCATGGCATATGGTGTATGGTCTAGGTCTAGGTCTATGTATTGCCATGCCTTGCCATGTCTAGGTATAGGTTTAGGTATTGAAATCTCTATGTCAACGCCATTTATTGACTTTTTATGTACCAAACTTTCTATAGCGTGTGAGAGCATGATAGGGAGAGAGAGGAATACATAGAGCGGGGTAGAGAGAGAGTGTATGAGAGTGTGTGAGTCAGAGAGGTGGAGTGGAAAGAGAGGAAGAAAGAGAGTGTGAGAGGGGGAGAGAGGAATACAAAGAGAGAGTGTTAGAGTGAGGGAGAGGGAGACATAGAGACGGAAGGGGGGTAGATAGAGGAAAAGAGATAAAGGGAGGAGAGAGAGGGAGGAGAATATGGTGAGTGAGATAGGGAGGGTTAGATGCAAGAGGTAAATAGAGAAGGGGGGTAGAGAGGGATTTGAGTGTGAGAGGGAGGGATAGGGAGACCAAGAGGGAGGGTAGAGATATTGAGTGAGAGGAAGGGGGGAGAGAGAGAAAAAATGGGGTAAAGAGGTAAAGAGAGAAAGGGGGGAAGAGTGGAGGATAGAGAGTGAGGGGTATACAAAGTGAGGGGGAGAGGGGTAGATGTGGGAGAGAGAGATAGAGAAAGAGAGAGAGAGAGAGAGAGGAAATATAGTGTGATGGAGGGGAAGAGATATGGGAAGGGAGAGGGAGACCAAGAAGGGGATAGAGAGAGAGAGAGGTAGGAGAGAGATGGTAGATGTAGGAAAGAGAGAGAGGAGAGATAATTGGAGAGAGGGAGGAGGGTAGTAGAGAGATAGTGTGTGAGAGTATGAGAGGGGGTGAGAGAAAGACATATAGGTGGGTAGAAAGGATAGGTTAGAGAGAGGGGGAGGAGGGAAATAAGGGGAGGGAGGGAGAGATTCATTAAGATCATAAGAGAGGTCGAGAGTGATATGGATAAATATAGAGAGGTAGGTAGAATGAGAAAGAGAGAAAGAGGGGTAGAGAGAGAGAGATAGTGAGTAACACTAACACTGAGGAGAGATAGAGGGGTATAGGGGGAGGGAGGGACAAAGGGGAAAAGGTATGGGGAGATATATGGAGAGAGAGAGAGGGAGAGAAGGAGGGAGGTAGAAGGGAGAGAGAGGGGGGAGAGAGTCAAAAAGGGGGGATATAGAGAGGTAGTGGGTGTGATAGTATGAGGCATGGTGAGGAAATGTCTAGGTCTAGGTCATGGTCCAAGTATAGGTCTAGATCTAGGTCTAGGTCATGGTCATGGACTAATTCTAGGTCTAGTTCTAGTTCTAGGTCATGGTCTAAGTCTAGGCCTAAGTACAGGTCTAGGTCTCGATATGCCTTGCCATGCATAGATCAAGGACATGTATTTCCTTACCATGCCTTTCCTTGAAATGTACCAAAATTTCTAGTGTGCGAGAGTGTGAGAGGGAAAGAGAAGAAGACAAAGAGGGGAGGTAGAGAGTGAAAGTGTGAGAGTGTGGGAGGGAGAGAGAGGAATACATAGAGGAGTGATAGAAAGAGTGTATGTGAGAGTGTGTTTCAAAGAGAGAGGAAGGCATACAAGGGAAGGAGAGAGAGTGTGTGAGAGTGTGAGAGGGAGAGAGAGGAAGAAATAGAGGGGGTAGAGAGAGAGGTAAATTTAGGAGAGAGGGTTAGGTGTAGGAGAGATAGTGGAAGGGAGGGGAGAAAGAGAGGGAAGAGGGGGGAGAGAGTGTGTGCATGAGAGTGTTAGAGGGGGAAAGAGAAAGACAAAGAGGATAGGTAGAGAGAGTGTGTGAGAGGGAGGGAGAGGGAGATATAGAGAGGGGGTAGAGAGAGGGATAGTGAGAAGAAATGGGGAGAGAGGGAGACATAAAATGGGAGATAGAGAGAGATTTATAGGAAGGGGGGATACATAAGTAGACAGAGAGGGGGGATAGAAATAGAAAGGGTGAGAGATAGGTGGAAGAGAGAGGGGGGGTAATAGGGGAGGGAGGTACAAAGAAGTAGAGGGAGGGGGAAATGGGAGAGAGAGAGAGAAAGAGAGAGGTGGGGGTAGAGATGGAATGGGTGTGAGAGTCTGAAATGTCAAGGCAAGGTCTAGGTCTAGGTCTAAGTCTTTCAATGCCTTATGATGTCTATTTATTTCCATGTCTAGGTCTTACCATGTATAGGAAATAGGGAGGGTGAGAGGGGTCGTAGAGAGAGAGAGGGAGAGGGAGACAGAGAGGGGGGGGTTAGAGAGAGAGAGTGATAGAAAGGGGGGATAGAGAGGGAAGGGAGGTAGAGAGAGGTAAATAGAGAAAGAGAGGAGAGTGGGGGAGAGAGAGGGAGGAGGATTCAAAGTGTGTGGGGGAGACAAAGAGAGAGGGAGGGAGGGAGGGGGAATGGAAAATAATAAATAGGTTATAGGATCGCATGCACTCTCTTAGGAACGCATGCACATTCTTATAGCATGTGCATTCCCTTAGGAGTTCGTGCATGCTCTTAATATTGTGTGTGCATTATTTTGAATTCATTTTATTCTGGGGAAGGATTGACAACGTGTATTCTGACTTGGTTGCCTAGAATTTAGGTTCGGGATGAAAAACCTAGTGGTCTTCAAATCGATAAAAAACCTCCATTTTTGTGAATACCTCTCTATATCTTTGTTTTTTATGTTATTTTTCTATAGGCTATAGAATTCACTTGTTGACAAAAATACAGACATAGATAGAGTCAACTATGCAAATTCCAAATATATAGCTTGTTTTTTAAATTAATATTGTTTACTATTTTTAATATAATTTTGTCTTCGCATATATCAAAATCCCAGAATACATACCTCTCTGATTTCTTCTATAATTTTTTGTTGTCTTAACCATTTATAGAATGATTTATATGTATGATGCTCTAGAAGAGACCTATATCTATGATCTAGAAAAAAGAAAATTTTCAATCATGTTAACACCCTCTTAGCCTACAAGAGAAAAAGGCCTTGTAATTTCAAGGATATATTGACTATGATTATTTTTAAAAAATATAAAATTAATATTACAAATTTCCAAAAAATACACCCCACTAGAACAATGTGTTATCTACAATTATACAAGTTTTTGGAATTAAATTATATCGTTAAGTTACTCAAAACCTACACGAACAAAGACATATACCTTATACTTTTCTGGAAAAATAACATACCATTGTTAGGAAAAATTAAATTTCACATAGTTACTTACAATTTCTATGAATAACATTTGTATATTCGGAAAGATAATTCAATTTCCTACGTTTCATATTCTTACACCATATTCAAATTCATTGTAAAATTACCTTGAATCATCCCTTCAAGTTAACATATTGTTGTTTTCCCATGTTTGCATTGCCACTAACATGTCATGAGAGACCATCATTAGCTTGGACATACCCACATACAGTACATGACAGTTTGCAAGTATGATACAAACCTTGTTTGATAATTAATGCACGTTCTTTCTAACTATCTTACTTAGAAATTAGGAAGGTAATTAAAACTCCTGTCACAATGTAAACTAGCTAGTTTATTTATCATGTGCATGGTACCTATTTATTCATTTAAACATATACTCTAAATTGGTATCCACATACCAAAATATTTCATTTAAACTTTCCATACTAAACATAATTCACATAATAACCATCATTAATAACATAAACAATAACTATACATAAATTTCTCAAATAGACAGTCCCACAAGTCCATATCATAAAGCTCCATCATTCTAACAAAGTTCCATATATAATAAGCAAAGCAATATAAAGTTTCATAATGTATTTTAGTTTTCGAAGTCAAAATCAAGATTTACATACACCCTTTTGGAAACTTCATCTCAAAGTTGTGGTCAAAATATTGTTGTATGATCTCCATGCATGGTCTTTGTGTCCTCACATGTAGAAAATTCTAGTCTATACTTGTCCCACTGGACCTTAAATTGGTCTACCAAGTAATACCTGAGTTGTCAAACCCTATGGTCCAATATACGTAACAATTCAACCAAAATGGTCCCACATTTGAGACCTATAATTCCTTCTAGTTAAGTTTATGAGATTCATGAGATTCATGATGTCGTAATATACATACATGAAAAACATCATGATTTTTATGCAAGTGGGATGACAATAAAAGATGATTGGTAACTGTTCCAATTCTTTATTTAATGTTTTACATGGCCCTATAAATCAAGGTGAAAAAAATTTCCCCTTTTCAAACCAAATGGTATTCTTATTAAACTTTATACAATAAAAAATTGATATCCTACATTATAAATTCGACCATTCCTAAGTACATCTACATAGCTCTATGTCTATCATGTGCTTCCTTTAACCAACACCTAATTTGAATTACCAATTCCTCCATCTCTTGAATAAATTATGGCTATATTATTACTCGGTACTCTTATAAATGTGTTGAACCTGCACAGAATAGATCTAGCTAGCAAATGACATACACATCTTGCAGAGAATATATGAGAAAAGAGAAGCAAGAGAGAAAGAATGCAAGAATTCCCATTAACCAAATGAATGAATGATAATTTACACATGATATACTTTTTATAACTCAAATAATGTGCACTGGAGGAGAAGACAATGCACCATATTGATGGTATAGAGTGATCTGGACACACACCAGCAGTTATGCAAGTAAACTACCACCTTTTCTAGTCTCTTCGGCGGTTACAGGAGTGAACTGCCACCTAGTATGAGTTAACTAGTCTCTTAGTCTTCAATTAACTGATTGAAACATAGTGAAGTGAGGAGGAGATCAAGGAATCATGAGTAATTTTCTAGTCTGGTGATAATCCAAAGGACAATGTGCATTAGCTGGTGATGATCCCAATGTTGCATGGTGATGATCCCAATGTAGCATCTAGACTCCACTCAACTGATCAAACTGAAGTGTGAACTGAAGAGAATATTCTTCTAGAGAAATATTCTCCCTAAACTATAGGAGAATGAATAATGACTAATAAACGTAGGAAAATCCTTAGGAAAAAGAAATCTTAGGTGTGTGTGAAGTATCTCCAACACCCCCCATTGAAAATCACTATGGTGAAAATAAAGAATGGGTCCTGGCAACAAGGCCATGTTAGGTACCCAAATACAAAACATACACTAAAATACATGAGGAAAGAGGGAAAACCTCATGGGAAAAACCCCCCCTCAAAGTATAATGTATGTAAAAAGAAGAACTCACAGTTGCTAGGAAACTGTCTCCTTCACTCCAAGACGATTGCATAGAGAATGGAACTTCTGCTTAGTGAAGGTCTTGGTGAAGATGTTTGCAGTTTGTTCTATTGAAGGAAAAAACTACAGGTTGATGATACCCTTATGTACCAAGTCCTAGATGTAGTTCATTTGGATCTCAATGTGCATCATCCTCTTCCTTTGAACTGGATCTTTGTAGAACTTCAAAGTGCTTTGGTTGTCACACCAGATGACGATTGATCAGTGAAACTAAATTCCCAACTCAGTGAAAAAATGTTGTAGCCACATAGCCTGAATGGTTATGTTAACTACCCCTTTGTACTCTACCTATGCTGAATATAGAGCAATAACATCCTGCTTATTGCTAGACCAATAAATAGGTCTGGAACCAAGACTAAGTGAGTAACCAGATGTGGACTTATGATCAATGTTATTGCCAGCCCAGTCAGAATTAGTGAACCCGATGAGGTGCAATGTAGATTTTGTTTCATAATGAATCCCAAAGGTGATGGTTCCTTATATGTATCGAAGGAGACGCTTTGCATCCTTCTAATATAGCTCATGTGGCTCTTGCATGAACCTGTAGACTATTCCAACTACATAGGAGAGGTCTAGTCTGGAGTGTATGAGATACAACAAGATCCCCACTAGTTGTTTGTAAAAAATTTTGTCCACCAGTGGAGTGTCCCTGCCATCCTCAAGTCTGAATCCTGATAGGAAAGGAGTCGGAGGAAAATTGTAGTCTATCATGTGAAATATCTCAAGTAGATCTCGTCCATACTTGGCCTGAGAAATTTTGGTGCCTAATGCATCTTGATTGATCTCTAGTCCAAGGTATAAATGCAGTGGACCCATGTCCATCATCAATAAACTTACATTAAGAATCCTCTTGACTGCAGTAATCGTTGAAGTTGAGCAACCAGTGATCAACAAATCATCAACACACATAACTAGGAGTAGAAGTGAATCAGTCATCTTGAGCATGTAAACATTCGGGTCCGACTTACAATGTACAAAGTTTTGTGACAACAGTTAGGAGTCCATATTGGTATACCATTCCCTTGGGGCCTGCTTGAGGCCATAAAGAGACTTCTTCAGTGGACGGACCAAAGATGAACCCTGCATAAATCCTTGGGGATTCTCCATATAGATCTCCTCGGAGAGATATTCATGAAGAAATGCATTCTTCACGTATATATGATGGACTTCCCATCCTTTGGATGTTGCAATGGAAAGTGTCAAACGTATGGAATCCATATTCGCTATTGGAGAAAAGGTCTAATCATATTCAATATCATGTACCTGTTGAAATCCTTTGGAAACTAGCCTGGATTTGTATCTGCTAACCTATCCATCCACTGTGCTCTTGGTCTTGTAGACCCATCTTCACCTGAAAAGTTTCCTTTCTGAAGGAAGGGGAACCGAATCCCAAGTCTGGTTATAAGGGAGTGAGTTTTACTCCTCCTGCATGGTGGATTCCCAAAAGGGATTTCCATCAACCTCGCCACAAGACTGTGAATCTAAATATTGAACCAAGAAAATATGCCTGAGTGGCATTATTTCAGTGGAAGTGAGTGCAAGAGGAGGATCCTTGAAATTATATTGATTCCTCTTAGTATCAGCTGGATCCCCGACAAGATCTCATGCATCTCGAAGAGTAGTCTTGTCTCACTTGGACCTCTGCTTTGGCTATGCATATTCATCTGCATGCCTAACTCTACATCTGATTGTACTGACTCGATATCTAAATAATATGAATCCTCTGAATTAGAAATATCATATGAACAAGAGTTGGCATGTGCATGCTCATCGTGCCTAACAAGTGGACGAACAAAATTTTCTGCATGCGGTTGTTGAGGTACATGCGAGACACTTTCCTCGAATTGGAAACTATTCTCAATGACTAACGGGTTTGAGGAAATATAAATGAGTCTATATCCCTTCACACCATTGGGGTATCCAACAAAGATACACTATGTTATTTGTGGATCAAGTTCCTTCCTCTTCTTAGAGGAAATTCTGGCCCATGCACGAGAACCAAATATACGAAAGTGGGCCACTTCCAGTTTGAGGTCCCTCCAAGCCTTGTAGGGGGTCTTATCCTTGACATATCTATGGGGATATATTTTTTAGATGTATTTTTCACAATTAAGTGCTTCAGCCCATAATCGCTATGCAATTGACTTTGCATGTAGCGTGGAAGATTCCATATCTTTCAAAGATCTATTTTTCCACTCACAAATCTGTTTTTTTATGGAGTATAAGGAACCGTGTGTTGCAACTAAATCTTAGCCTCATGAAAATGATTACATGGTTGACATACTCTCGCTCGTTATCTATTCGGAGGATTTTTATCTTCTTTCCTAATTGTGTTTCAATAAGGGCTTTGAAATCTTTGAGGTGTTGAAAGACCTCTGATTTTTTCTTGAGAAAGAAAATCCATGTGAAGCGTGAGAAATCATCAACAAAAATGAGCATGTACCTTGATTTACTGATTGATGGATGGAGAAAAGGACCCATTAGATCACTATGGATCAGATCTAAAGGAAAGGAATCCTTATGATTCTTTCCTTTGTCGAATTTCTCTTGAGGTTTTTTTCAAAGAACACATCCCTCACAAATTCCTTTGGAGAAGTGGATGTTAGGTAGACCATCAACCACTCCCTGCTTTCTAAGTTGTTGCATATATATGAAATTTAAATGCTCAAACCTTTTGTGCCATATCCTACTGCTTTCATCGGCATGGGTAAGCAGTAATGAAAAATATGGTTCAATAAATTTAGAAAATGTGTAGAGTCTAGATTCATGATTTACCTCACCAATAGCAACCCTGGAATTGGTTTGCATGTCATATATATCCACTGCATCAAGTGTGAATATGACTCTCTTTTCGGTGCCAAAGTTTTTTATCTGATACATGGAGAGAAGATTGACATAAATTTTATGAATGTGTAGCATGTTCTCAAAGCTTCCATTTGTGATTTCAATTCTTCCTTTACCAGTGACCTCAAATGGAGAGTTGTCCCCCATAAGAATAGGAGGACCTTTGCATGCGTCCAATCAAGAGTAGACTTATTTTGTGTCTTCCATTTGGTTTGGTGCACATGAATCTACAATCCAAGCATCGGGAGAGGATTTGATGGCAATACAATCATGGCTAGAATTGCCTTACTTTGTATTATGATATTTTGGCTTCTTCTTCTTGGCACCCCCGGGGATGCAATCTCCAAGGTTTTTTTTTTAAGTATTTGGGCCATTTGATCTATCTATTTCTGCATACATTCAGATTCTGGATGGAATCCTTTATGGCAGTAAGTGCATTTCTCCCCTTTCCTTCCCTTTCCACCTTTGGATCCGGAGGCATCGTTGAAGGGTTTTGAGTACCCTTCCTTCTTTGTATTTTCATTTTCTTTCCTTTTTTCTTTGTCTTTATATTTATGATTTTTATGATCTCTACCACAGTAAGTGCATGCACCTTTGGGCATTTTATTTTTCCCATGTTGATAATCTTGTTCTTCTCTTGCGTCAGAGATTCAATAAAGACCTCAAGAGAGGGGATCTTCCAGGTGTCTCCAGAGGCGATCCTAACTAAACAAAATGTGGATACAAACACTGAGTATTCCGGACCAAGTTTGGAGAGAATGGTAAGAACCATTCGTTTCGCCTCCTTATATTTATCAACCCCACAAGCCTTGAGTTGTGACAACAAATCCTTATATTCGATAAAGAAATCTTGGATATTGTAAAAGGTTTTTGGATCCAAAGTGAGAAATTCTACCTTGAGAATGTGTCCCCTCATCTCATCTTGTCTGCCAAAAATCCCTTCCATGGTGGTCCAGGATTCATTGGGGATTTTACAGGAGGATATGTGAAAGAGAAGTTCAGGAGAAATGAGACTACAAATAGTTCCAAACGCTTCATCCATTTGATTCAAATACTTGTATTTTTATATGACTAATGTGGGTTCGGTCTCTATGTCCATTTTTAACCTATATAATCCTCTAACTCGAAGATGCAATATAATCTTATTTTTCCATGCAAAGAAATTGTACGGTGTAAGAATGAATTCTTTTAGAAATTCCATTTTTTCGCTATCTTCAATCTTCGGTACCTGCAAAAATAATCTGGTCTATCTTTTCCCTAGAAGTTTGTTGGATCTGATACCATGTAAATGTGTTGAAACTGCATAGAATAGATCTATCTAGCAAATGGCGTACACATTTTGTAGAGAAAATATGAGAAAAGAGAAGCAAGAGAGAAAGAATGGAAGAATTCTCATTAACTAAATGAATGAATGATAATTTACACATGATATACTATGTATAACTCAACTAATGCTCACTGGAGGAGAATCCAATGCAACATAGTGGTGGTCTAGAGTGATCTGGACACACATCAGTAGTTACATGAGTAAACATCCACCTAGTCGAGTCTCTCAAGCAGTTACAGGAGTGAATTGCCACCTAGTCTGAGTTAACTAGTCTCTCAGTCTTCAGTTAACTGACTAAAATAGAGTGAAGTGAGTAGATCAGAGAATCATGAGTAATGTGCTAGTATGGTGATAATCCCAAGGAAAATGTTCATTAGTTGGTGATGATCCCAATGTTTCATGGTGATGATCCCAATGTATCTTCTATACTCCACTCAACTGATCAAACTGAAGTGTGAAATGAAGAGAATATTCTCCTAGAGGAATATTCTCCCTAAACTATAGGAGAATGAATAATGACTAATAAACATAGGGAAAACCTTAGGGAAAATAAATCCTAGGTGTGTGTGAAGTATCTCCAACACCTCTAACCTATCCCAAATAAATGGTGCTTTGTATGGCCTTGCATATATATCTTGAGAAGGAGGCCTCCTGATTAATTTATTGTAATTTTTATTGTAAGAAAACTCCACTAAAATCTTGGGAAATCCATGTAGATGAATAATTTCACTTACAAATTATTGTGCCACAATGGTGTTGTCATAAGTATCTATGAATCTAATGAAATTCATTTTTTTTTTACTTTATCAACTGCAAACAAAATGGAAGTATTCCTTTGCGACATGAGAGGCAATCCCAAAACAAAAACCATGGAAATAACTTCCCATTTGGATAGAGGAATGTCATGTGGTTGTAAGAGTCATGTTAGGTGGTGGTGATTGTCCTTCACCTACTAACACACAATACATTCAGAAACAAATTGCACTTTTTTTCACTCCATTCCTACCTAGAAGAAAATATTCTTCATGTATGCATACATCTTATTCACACATGGTTTTGAACAATAAAGTTTTCTATGGGATTCTTCGAGTATCTTCAAATATATCCCTCCTCATGGATGTACATCCTCCCTTGAAATCACAACAATGCGTATTATTTAAGGAAATACCCTTCAAAATTATGCTCTAACTATCTAAGTCACATTTTGAATTGTCGAAGTAACCTTCAAATACCAACTTTCTCCAGGAAGTTATACCAACACTCACTCCCTCAAATTGACATTTAAGGGCACCAAGGAGAATATCCATGGACTTCTAATAAATCCATTAGCCACCAAATTCTCCTTCCTCTTGATATATAAATGATTTGTATTAGATCATTATATTATTTATCATCTATATCGATGATTTTTGGGTGAACAAAATGGAGGAGTCAACATGCAAACCCATTTTAGCGACTAGTCCCAATTTGGAAATTTGAGTCCAAAAACCCATCTGAAATTTTCCAGAGAAATTTTTAGGCATCAAAAAACATTTTTTTATGGTCCAAAACTTACTATGGACAAATTATATATATTATACACACTGATACCTTTCCAACAATATAATAAGGGCCTCGATCAGAGTTCGTATGCGAAAGTTATGCCTCTCACAAGTTGACCTATCGTATTGATCACCATGGTGTGAGTGGATGCCAATTGAGCCCCCATTATTTAAATGTGTGGGGATATACATGTAGTGTATTTTCTATAAAATTATATAAGTTCCAAACCTGATCACTAATTGAGTGTTGAGGAAGTTAATACCTTAACCTTAGATGACTATCAGGCTATGTTGAATATCGGGTTGCAAAGAGGAGAAGGGGTTCCATTCTTTTGCATTGTATATTGTTACATAGATGAGAAAAACATCTCAAAGTGGTATTTTGTGATAATAACAGAGGAGAATACATTATGTATCATTCATATAAGCCACAGTGTCAAAGGAAACTCCACATAGAGTGCCTCTTTATTTGTATTTTCATTTGAAGAAAAGAGAATAGAGCGACCTCACCTTCTAACTAGGTTTTATCCCATATTGGTTTTCCCAAGTCATATATTGTGTTTATTTGTGTATGGTGTCTCTATTTTTCTCATTTCGAATATTTCATATAATTAAGAAGAAAAAACCATAAATTAAATAACCTGGGATCTAAAGGAAACTAACCTTCACAGTAAAGATTTCAGTAATTTTAATAGATCTGTTGGGACAAACTATCGAGTGGAATATCCACGGTAGTTTACAAATTAATAAATTCCAAAATCGTACTCACTCATAAATTCACTCCATCACCTCTACCTATCATTTAGATTTCTTTGTATGAAGAGATTCTTAAATCTTTTGTGATCAATTTTGAGCACAAAGATTTGCTCGACAAGATAATGCCTCTAAATATTTAGATATAGCAT
>JASDQU010104217.1:82478-92645 GCA_032191745.1 Picea mariana | reverse complement strand
TTTCCTTACTACAACACTAAGTGCTTTTGGAATTGAGCATATATAGTGCGCAGCTATCTTTGAAACAAAAGACTTCCCTGGGTTGATAATTTATGTTTCACTTGGTTGTTTGAAATTAATTAAGCAATTATAGTGACCAACAAAGACCTAGTTAGAGGATAGGGGGTCTCATCATGAGCCAGCCTATTAGGTCCATGGGCATGTAGTTGTACGACACTACCATTCAATTGGTCACCATGCCAGGGTAGTGTCCCTTGGTAGCATAGCCAAGAGAAAGGGGCTCTCATCATGAGCCATCCTTCTCATCTCCATGAAATTATTGTGGGTAACACTATCACCACTGGTCACCACGCCAGGGAAGTGTCCCCCGACTATTATCTTTAAATAAAAAGAAATAATATAAAAATTAAAAAGGAATTGAATGGGGTAGGAAACATTTCCATCCATGACAAGGTCTAGCTCACCTTCTTCAGAGGCACCCATAAGTAATCCCTACATTTCACTCTCATCACTGAACCCATTGCCCAAATATCCCCATACCATCTCATGCACTTACATGACCTAGATTGGTATTCACCTAGAAACATCCCACACCTAAGGAGAATTATCCCAATAGGACATCTTGAAACCCTCTCCAAACCTGGCTTGTAGAATAACATAACATCTTTGAGCACTTGTCTAGGAAAGGGGGGTTTCATGCACATGTTTGGATAACTTGATTATTATATGTGATTGAAATTTCTATGATCCCTGTGACTTATGATCCCATGGAGGGCGTACTAGTTTTTTTTGTAGTACCGTGCCTAAAGGAAAGGTACACGTGGGGAGATGATTATCTCAGACCTTAATACGGATAAAATCCCATCAAATGGATGTTGAGACCCCAGCCAGGGGCAGACATATACCAGATTCTTGCACCAGAGAAAGAGGAGGATGCTCCATTAGAGACAGATTAGAATGCCTGGACCCAGGGGGGTCTTGCCCTCCCACCATGATGTTGTCCCTTAAAGGCCCTTGATGTCATCATTCAGAGCCTTGACATCACCTAGTTGAGGTATCCAACTTGAGGATGGATTTGGTTGGCACGTGTGGCAGTTCCAGAGGGGTTTTGAGCCCCAACGTTTCACTTGGAGGGCTAATGCCACCCTATGAGGGGCATGATGTCACCCTAAAAATACAAAATAAGGGTTTTTTTTTACAAATTTGAGTAAAAATTGGATTTTTCATGTAAATTGGCCATGTCGGCCTTTTTTACCTAATTTTGTAATTAAAGGTCATTTTGATTGTATAAATAAGTAATTTGGCCCTTGTATTTTTTCATCATTTTTTCAATCACACAAGTGAGGTCTGAAATTCGGCTCCCTTAAGGTTTATTGGTTGAAATTAAGTGGTGTGCAACTCTTGGAGGAGGCTTATTTTAGTATTTTTTGGCATTTTCTTGGTGAATGTAACTGAATTTATGCAATTCACATTTCCTTTGAATGGTTATAGTATTTTACTTTTCATTTTACTAAGATTATGAAATTGCTAGCTTAAAACCCTAGGAGATCAAGCACATGTTCTTGTCCTTGTCTCGATAGCTTTTCACCTACAAGACTTTACTAGAAAACCTATCCTTTGAAGCATGTGCTAGAGCCCTACCATTTTATCACTCTAGCATCATTTTCTTCATCAAGCCTTTATTTACTTCAAGCTTGATCTAAAGAAGAAGGAAAACCGCTAGGGCCTAGGGTTACCTACTTCCTAGTAGTTGTTTTCCTTCTAGGGTTTGTTGATTGAGGCCTTGGGTTACCAACACCTCAACCATCATCCCTCTTATCCTTAGCTCACACATTATCATTTGATTTCTTCAAGATTGCTTCTGCAAAAAGTGCTCCATTATCCCTAAAGACACTGATCTAGACCTTATACTTGATTGATTGATGAGAACAACCCTTAAATCTTATAAATCAAGTTATTTGATAACATTTCCTAACCCTATATTAGACTAATCCACTAACATTCTTGTTGTTGTTACAAAAGTAAACTACAGCCAATTATTACAACAGTAAAAGATCTTAAAAGCAATAACTAAAGTTGATTTTTACATTGCCTCAATAGCTTCTGACAAGTGCTAGCATAGTGTTATTGTTAGATTATCATTTTGGTGATTTTGAAGCTTATTTAAGGAATTGATTGTGAAACCAACATCATATATACATTGTTGTTATATATTTTTGTTTTCTTCTTCTTATATCAACTTATTTCTTCCATTGACAAGTCCAAGGTTTTATGAAGCACTAACATCAATTGTACTTGCAAAAATAGTGTTTTCTTGTTTCTTTGTTCTAGGCAGGTACACTTAAGCATATAATTGCTTCATTTGTTAAACTTTGGGACTTTCTGATCAGTGTGACTTGTGAGAAGGGATAAATTTTCTTCACACTTCAACCTTTTCCTTCTCAAACTCCTAGGTCACCGGGGACCTCTCCCCTAGGCTTTCACCCCTAAATAGAAAGAGGTTTCTTATTAAGGTGGAAGTGATAAGACAACCTCTTGTTAAACCAATTTTCCCTCCTTTAACCTTTTCCTTTTGGAAAAATACAAATTGTCTGATAACAGGGCCATAGAGGAATCTGCAATATTTGTGGTTTCCCCTACATGGGATTCCTTCTGGGATGCCATTAAAGAACAATACTACCCTTTTGGAATCTATGAGGACCAGTACACCAAATGGATCACCCTGCGTCAAGAAAGGGACCGGAAAGTACTAGATTTCGCCAATATTTTCCATACCCTGTGCACCAATTTGGGTATCAAATACTTTGATACATCTAGTGCTCAAATACTATGGATTTTTGCATAGATACATTCAAACATAAATGTATTTTCTGGAAATCACCTCATTGGGCACGGCTTATAGATACGTTGTCAAGAGCGAATAGAAATTTAAGCAGAAGAGGCAAGAGTTTGGATTTGCAAACTCCTCACAGCTGAAGCTGGAAAAAGGCATCCCCAACCCACACAACAAGGGACCAAGCCGAGATGGACACTCTCTAGGAAACTAGTCCAAACCACAACACAAGAAGGGAAATGAGAATATGAAGAAGGACATGGGAAAATGGTTTGATTACCATAAAATCCATTGACACAACACTAAAGAATGTCACTCCAAGAAGTCACTCGTGGCAGAACTGAAGTCTTTCGAGTCAGAGGACGATTCTGATTCCAAATAAAATCTAGAAGGAGGGAATTCAATCATCGATGTTTAACCCAGTGCCACTATCTCTACCACCAAATTCTAGCCAAGCGACCCAGAAGAACCATAGGAAGGGGAACGCCTCTTTCACTCACAGATGTAGGTAAAGTGGGCTCTTCTTCATTTCATTGTTGATAGAAGTAGTTAGAAGAACCTGATCTCAGTAGACGTCATCAAGCAACTTGACTTGTCGATGACACTGGAGCCACATCCCTACACCATCGGTTGGATTCACCAAGGAAGAGATCTTTGTGTCAGCCAACGGTGTCATTTTCCCTATGGAATAAAGCCTTTCAAAGATGAGGTATTGTGTGATATTTCTCCCCTTGAATTTTTTGATGTTCTTTTAGGACAACCATATGTGTGGAAGTGTCATGATATGTATGAGTCTAGACCCCTTAGTGTTATTATTACTTTGGGTAGACAATTGTACATGATACGAGAGGTAGAGCTACCTACCGCTATTTCTTTAATCTCTGCTAAGAAATGCAGTAAGGTCATTTCACAGAATGGGAAGTTCGTATTCTTTGTGAGATGTGCTCATAGTAAGTAGAAGGTCATCACCACATCCATGGCCTCTACACAGAGCCTCTCTTTGCAGCAGAAGCAAGTGGGCGAGATTATGGAAGAGAACAAAGGCATCTTCTCCTCACCCACCGGGGTACCGAAGCACTGCCAAGTCAAGCATCCAATTGATTTGACCCTCGGTGCACCTATGCCTAATGGACCAGTCTATTATCACTCGCTGGTGGAAAATGATGAAATCAAGTGTCAAATATAAGAGATTCTTCAAAAGGGGCACATAAGACCCATCTCCTCCCCTTCTGGAAGCCAAATTGTACTAGTGCAGAAGAAGGACGGAACTTGGCGACTCTGCATTGATTATAGAGCCTTAAACAAAATCATAGTCAGAAACTGGTACCCAATTCCCAGGATTGATGACCTTCCTGACCACCTCAAGGGGGGAAATTTCTTCAGCAATATTGACCTAAAGTCTGGATACCACCAAGTTCCCATCCAACCAATTGATGTATGGAAGACAACCTTCAAATATAAAGAAGGTCTCTTTGAATGGTTGGTCATGCCCTTTGTATTAACAAGTGCACCAGCCACTTTCATGAGGTTGATGGATGATGTATTGAGACCCTTCACCAACTCTTTTATGGTGGTATATTTCGATGACATCCTCATCTTCAGTAGAACTTGGGAGCAGCACATGCGACATTTTCAACAGGTCTTGAGCACCCTACGGAAGTGCAAGATATATGCCAACTTGGAAAAATGCTCCTTTGGCATGAACATGGTCCAATACTTGGGCTACATTGTTGATGAGCACGGGGTACATGTTGATCCAACTAAGATCCAATTCATTTGTGACTAGCCACCCCCAACCACACTAACCGAGCTTCAGAGCTTCTTGGGACTAGACAACTTCTACCAATGGTTCGTGTTGTGATTCTCCCATATTGCATGGGCCCTCAGCCAAGTGACCAAGGGTGGTGGCAGGGAAAATTTTGTGTGGGGGAAGGAAGAACAATGAGCAGTCAATGATCTGAAGCATTCCTTGCGCTCAGCTCCAATACTCTCCTTGCTCGATCTGCAACAATTTTTTGAGATTGAGACTGATGCATATGACTATGTTGTAGGCACAGTTCTCACTCAGCACAGTCATCCAGTGGAATATCATAGTGAGACACTCTCAGATATAGTCCAGAAATACCCAACCTATGACAAGGAAATTTATTCCATTGTACAAGCCTTTCAGCAATGGAAACATTACATTTTGGGAAAGGATACGATCATCCACACTGATCATAATCCCCTATGGTTCATACCGACACAGGGGAAATTATAGAACGATCGCCATCAAAAGTGGTCCACCTACCTGCAGCAGTTCCATCTCAATATTAATTATAAGACAGGGAACTCAACTCATGTTGATGACTGCCTCAGTCGACCTCCCATGGTTTTACTCAGCACTATGTTCCATTCCTATGGACATGAGGCATTTGAGTGGCCCCAAATTTATCAGCAAGATCCATACTTCACCACCTCCCATCATCTCTTAGGTACATGTGTGATTGTCACCGATTTTCATGTTTAGGATGAAATATTTTTCCATCTGGGCCATCTCTATGTTCCTGCAAGAGAGCGTGCAAAGAGGATTTGGGAAGCCCACTACAGTCGAATGGAAGGAAATTTTCGCGTGGAGAAAATTGTGGCCATTCTCTAGAAACATTTGTATTGGCCAAAAATTCGACAAGACGTCAGCAAGTATATCAAATCTTGCACTTCCCATTCAATTTCCAAGACAACCATCAAGAAGTAAGGCTTATACACCCATCTTCTTACTCCCTAGAAACCTTGGGCATCCATCTCTATGGATTACATGTCCGGCCTTCTATCCACCAATAAAGGAAATGATTGTGTATGTGTGGTTATTGATCAGTTTTCTAAGATGGCCATCCTCACAGTCTACAAGAAGAACATCATAGGGGTATATTCTGCCAAGCTCTTCTTCGAACGAGTGTGGGTCCATTTTGGGATGCCACAGACCATCATCTTTGACCGGGACAACAGGTTCCTCAACACATTTTGGTTGAGTCTCTGGTCACTGTTGGAAACCAAGCTCACTAAATCCATTACTTTCCACCCCCAAATAGAAGGCCAAATAGAGGTCATCAATCGAATTATTGTGCGCATCCTACATATGTACAACTCTAAGCATCTGCATACATGGGATGTGAGTTTCCCCTATGTTCAACATAGTTAGAAAAGGGCTCTCCATACCTCCACCGGCCATAGCCCATTTTAGGTGGGACTGGGATTCCAACCCTTGGGTCCCATTGATGTTGCACTACCTCTAGAAACTACACAGAGATACTCTTCCCATGTTTAGTCTAAGGTCGACAAAGCCATCATATTCATTGAGAGGATTCAGCACATCCGCTAATAGGTCCATGATATTTTGTAGAAAGCCAATACTAAGTACAAGAAACGCCATGATCAACACAGGGTCCCTCACCAGTTTCAGGTTGGAGATAAGGTTTGGTTACACTTTCATAAGGAGTGTCTTACAGTCCCCCATCGGAAGCTCCACCCACTTCTCTATGGGCCTTAAACCATCACCAAGGTTGTGGGTAACAATGATTTTGAGCTCAACACTCCACAATTCCTTGGCTTGCACCTAGTGTTCAATGTGGACCTACTTCAGCCATATTTTCCACCATTATTGGACACCTCAAAGATCGCAGAACAACTAACACCAATAGAGCTCAACCATGACTACATGGAACAGGCATCCACTGATCAGATAGTGGACACACAGGTCAAGGGCACTTGTCGGCAGAGGATCCAGCTTTATCAGGTTTTCAAGGAAGGGTAACTCCTACACCAAGGAAAGTAGCTCACCCAGGGAAAAATCTAGCAGACATTTCCTCACCTTATGGTGGAACTCAATGCAATGGATACCATTTCTCCTTAATAGGGTAGGATTGATCCGGGTGGATATTGGTGGCCTCCCACCTTTTCCAACTGTCTCCTTTTGTCATTTTTAGTTTAGCACGTTCTTTTGCACTTCTTTGTAATTATGGTTTCTACACTTCTGGGGCTGCCTGAAGCCCTACACATCTTCTAGGTGGATATTGGTAGCCTCTCACCTAATCCAATTGGCTTATTTTGTATTTTTTCATGTCATCACATCTTGTTTTACTTCTAGGGCCATTTTGGAGCCCTAAACAATGTTTTTTTGGTTCTCCATAGTCAAACTATATACAGAGTCAAAGTTTGATGGTGTAATGTGTATTTCTCTAAAATACCTTCCCAACGGGATATCACACACCTAAAATGGAGGTCGTATGCAAAATTTACGACCCTCGGAAGTTGAGGTACCAACTTACCCATAGGGGCCCACATGACTTTTGGTATTTCACCTCCTAGGGTTATGTTTTTGGATGTCTAGGGTTTTGGATGTCATGAGTAATATCAAAAAGGCCTCTGGAGCCTCATTGTAATGATTATGCTCAGTATGTGCATAGCAACCACATATCTTCACAGAGATAGCTACCACCATTCCAGAAAGTGTTTCAGTTCTGTATTTATACAGTTTTAGCCTATTTCATTTATTCAATAGAAGATATTGTTCACTCGATATTTTTGTTGTTCTTCATATCTTTGTGTTTATTATATTCAGTATGTTAATCATTTCATTATGTTCCTAAATCCGGATCAGAGAGAGATGGAGGAGGGGGGTAGAGAGAGTGTGTGTGATATTACATATAGATAAGTGCTTTGTCATACATAATATAGGGCATGTCGAACATAGATTGTGAAAAATACAAAATCGAAGAAATTTAACCTTTTATGCTTGTTAACAGGTTGTAAATGGCCAATGACAATAGACTAATATTGAAGAACGTACAAATAGATAAGTGGTTCTAGTAATACATAATATATGCCAATATAATAAGAAAAAATATTGATCGTGGATTTTTTATAATATAAAATCAAACAATGGGAAATCCCATAGAGACATGAGAAAACCTGACAATCAAATCAAATCAAATCACCAAAAAGGTAATAAATGTGAAAGATAAAATGAATTAAGAATGAATTAAGAAAAAAATTCAAAGAAGGATAAATATTCCATATAAACAATATTGAATCCAATAAAACATTATGCTTATATTAAAATAAAAAAACAGAATCAATGTACCATAATCATCATTAAACCATGTGAAATCATTATTAAATCGTAGGTGAAATTAATATACATAAAATATCATTATTAAAAAAGAGTTATAGGCATAGTGCAGTTATGGCTTGAGTGTGGAGGAGGTCAAGGATAGATTATAGGTTATTCCTAGGCTTAGATGGAGTTAGGGGGGTGTAGGTCATGGTGTAGGTCAAGCTCTAGGTCATGGTGTAGGTCAAGCTCTAGGTCATGGTCTAGGTCTAGTTCATGGTCTAATTCATGGTCATGGTATAGTTCTAGGTCATGGTCTAGATCTAGGTCTATGTCATGTTCTAGATCATGTTCTAGGTCTATGTCATGGTCATCGTATAGGTCTAGGTCATGGTATATGGTCTAGGTCATGGTATATGGTGTATGGTCTAGGTATAGGTCTAGGTATAGCCATGAGTTTCCATGTCTAGGTCTTTCTATGTCTAGGTATAGGTTTAGGTATTGAAATGTCTAGGTCAAGGCCATTTATTGACTTTTGATGTACCAAACTTTCTATAGCATGTGAGAGCATGATAGGGAGAGAGAGGAATACATAGAGGGGGGTAGAGAGAGAGTGTATGAGAGTGTGGGAGTCATAGAGGGGGAGTGGAAAGAGAGGAAGAAAGAGAGAGTGAGAGGGGGAGAGAGGAAGACAAAGAGAGAGTGTTAGAGTGAGGGAGAGGGAGACATAGAGACAGAAGGGGGGTAGATAGAGGAAAAGAGATAAATGGGGGGGAGTGGGGGAAAGGGAGGGAGGAGGATATGGTGAGTGAGATAGGGAGGGTTAGATGCAAGAGGTAAATAGAGAAGGCAGGTAGAGAGGGATTTTAGTGTGAGAGGGAGGGATAGGGAGACCAAGAAGGAGGGTAGAGAGAGTGAGTGAGAGGAAGGGGGGAGAGAGAGAGAAAAGGGGGTAAAGAGGTAAAGAGATAAAGGGGGGAAGAGTGGAGGATAGAGAGTGAGGGGGATACAAAGTGAGGGGAAGAGGGGTATATGTGGGAGAGAGAGATAGAGAAAGAGAGAGAGAGAGAGAGGAAATATAGTGTGATGGAGGGGGAGAGAGATGGGGAGGGAGAGGGAGACCAAGATGGGAATAGAGAGAGAGATGGTAGATGTAGGAAAGAGAGAGAGGAGAGATAATTGGAGAGAGGGGGAGAGAGAGAGGGAGGAGGGTAGTAGAGAGATTGTGTATGAGAGTGTGAGAGGGGGTGAGAGAAATACATATAGGGGGGTAGAAAGGATAGGTTAGAGAGGGAGGAGGGAAATAAGGGGAGGGAGGGAGAGAGCCATTAAGATCATAAGAGAGGTCGAGAGTGATATGGATAAATATAGAGAGGTAGGTAGAATGAGAAAGAGAGAAAGAGGGGTAGAGAGAGAGAGAGATAGTGAGTGAGACTAACACTGAGGAGAGATAGAGGGGTATATGGGGAGGGAGGGACAAAGGGAAACAAGTATGGGGAGATATATGGAGAGAGAGAGAGGGAGAGAAGGAGGGGAGAGAGAGAGAGAGAGAGAGAGAGAGAGAGAGGTTGGTGGGAGAGGGAGGGAGGGAGGAGGGAGAGAAATAGATGGAGGGAGAGAGAGGGGGGAGAGATTCAAAGAGGGGGGAGATAGAGAGGTAGTGGGTGTTATAGTGTGAGGCATGGTGAGAAAATGTCTAGGTCTAGGTCATGGTCCAAGTATAGGTCTAGATCTAGGTCTAGGTCATGGTCATGGACTAATTCTAGGTCTAGTTCTAGTTCTAGGCCATGGTCTAAGTCTAGGCCTAAGTACAGGTCTAGGCCTTGACATGCCTTTTCATGCATAGATCAAGGACATCTATTTCCTTACCATGCCTTTCCTTGAAATGTACCAAAATTTCTAGTGTGTGAGAGTGTGGGAGGGAGAGAGAGGAAGACATAGAGGAGTGCTAGAAAGAGTGTATGTGAGAGTGTGTTTCATAGAGAAAGTAAGGCATATAAGGGAAGGAGAGGGAGTGTGTGAGAGTGTGAGAGGGAGAGAGAGGAAGAAATAAAGGGGGTAGAGATAGAGGTAAATTTAGGAGAGAGGGTTAGGTGTAGGAGAGATAGTGGAAGGGAGGGGATAAAGAGAGGGAAGAGGGGGGAGAGAGTGTGTCCATGGGACTTTTAGAGGGGGAAAGAGTAAGACAAAGAGGATAGGTAGAGAGAGTGTGTGAAAGGGAGGGAGAGGGAGATAGAGAGAGGGG
>JASDQU010104217.1:53373-64971 GCA_032191745.1 Picea mariana | reverse complement strand
TTAAATCTTTTGTGATCAATTTTGAGCACAAAGATTTGCTCGACAAGATAATGCCTCTAAATATTTAGATATAGCATCACAACTACCAAATATAAATCATGTGTGGTATAGATTTCCTCATGATTCTTCCACTTCTAATATTCATATGCTATCACTCCCCTATCTTGAATTAATAGAGCTCCCAACCCTTTCTTCAAGGAATCTGTGTAGACTATGAAGTCTTTATCCATATTAGGCACTCATAGGATTGGCACATTAGTCAATAATCTCTTAATCTTGATGGATGCAACATTACATTGATCGGTCCATTCATACTTGATCCCCTCATGTTGTAAGGTAGTTATGGGTTCCACAATATTTTATAACCCTTTCACAAACCTTTGAATATAGTATCTTGTTAGCCCTATGAAACTTCGCACCTCATGATTATTTTTTGCACTAACAAATCCATTACGGACTTCACCTTTTCTAGATACATTGGAATTCCTTCCCCTAAAATAATATGACCAAGATAGTGAATATATTTATGATATAAATAACATTTATATGGATTTCCATAAAAACAATTGTTCTCTTAATAAGGATAACACTAACTACAAGTACTCCTCATGTTCCCTTTTGTTTCTAAAATGGATGAGAATATCATCTAAAAATATCTTCACAAAGTGGTCTAATTACTTTCTAAATATGTTATTCATGAGGCTCATGAATGAAGCTGGTGCATTGGTTAAAATGAATGGCACCACTATGAACTCATTGTGACCAAACCAAGTCCAAAAGGTTATCTCATGAAAGTGGGACACCAGGAAGTGCACACCACTTCCTTAGCCACTCAAGATGAGGGGGTTCTCCATAATTAATGTGGTAGTTCACTTCAGATATTTCTATTGTTGTCATTTAGTTCACTTCAACAATTTCTACTGCAAGCCTTTAGTATACTTCAGCCATTTCCATTATAGTCATTTAGTTAGCTTCCAAGATTTATGCTACAAGGATTTTGGTTACTTCAACAAATTCCATTGTAAACAAATAATAACGAGAAGGGAAAAATCACATTGCTTATAGAAGGCACTCCTCTCTCACTCAATGGAACTGATGGTCATTTTCTGCTCTAATCTCGTTTCTCTATTTTCATGCATGCTCTTATTTTCTCTGTGTTGTGTTGTCTAACCTTTGTTATTCAATGTGCATTGAGTTTGTTGAGTGATTTTCATATCAACATTGTGGATCAATTGTTATCATAGTAGTGATATTGGAAAGATTCTACTCAATTGTATGGGAAACCATCCACCAGTTCAAAGAATTTTGTTTTATATGTCTTAGTGTCTCATTATGAAATGCTCCTCATAAGGGTTCCATACACCCTCCTCAGTGTTTCCTTAAACAAACTTCTCATGGTTTTCTAGTATGTCATTCTCGGGTATTTTTTAGTGTTCCCTCTACACAGGGTCTTAGTTCTCATTTCTCAGCATTTGGATCAGTCCTCAATGCACCCAGGATTAGATTGTATCTCTGCGCAACATCCAACCTCAGAGCGCACCAAGTGGTGAATGAAACTCATGTCATCGCATAAGGATCCATCCACAGAAGACTTATCATCCAATGTATCTACACCAATTCAATATTTATCTCTGGATCTACATGATTTAATCTATATGAAGCAACACCGAGCTCCAACACCCATGCAGCTCGATACATGCTTTCATTAATTGCCCATTTTTTTAGGTTAAATTAATGGAGAGACTACGAACTCTTGACTTTGCAATATTTCCACCTACTTCAGGACATGTCTTGAGATGACCAAATACATGAAACTTCATATCACAATCCCTCACTCGGAGGGCATTGTGCAAGCTTAGTGGGATACCTAGCTATAGAATTGTTCATTGGTCATCAACATCAGAGAACCCACAGCTACAATTCCTGCAAACATTACGTCGTGGGATGGATTTTTTAGGTACTCAGATAATGATTATATCCCATAGGTTATCGACAGAACCTCCTTTTCAAATGGTTGCAGCTCCAAAAACTCACCAATTGTTATACCCCAATTTTCCACATCATTTGCACTTGTGAGATATTTTAGTCCTTATCTCTGGATTGAAAATTTAAATCCCAACTTCCCTTATCAAAATTACTTAAAAAAAAAAAAACGTATGTGTCCATCTGTGATTCACCCTTGTGCAAATCACAGATTTCTACACCTTTCTAGTTTTCAACTCATGGATTCCCTCAAAAAATGTGAAAAATAAAATAATTCCACTTTTTCAAGTGGGGTTTTCGGTTGGGCTTGTTCTTAACCTCCCATGATCCCTTACACAATGGAATTCAACCACCTCAACCCTTTGAGGATGGTATAAAGGAAACTTTGGGAGCATGGATGAGGGGGACAACTAAGGTGCAAAGTTATGTTGAATAATTTGCAATCTTCCCTAATACCCCTATCCTCTAAGTAGAAACCCCTTGATTCTGGAACTTGTTTTATAGTACTTTGTTATCTCTCCTATGTCATTATAGGGTGTTTTTCTATCCTTATTGAGTCATCGGAGGAAGAGAAATCCTATTGAGTTGATTCTTGAAGGACCTTTGGAGGAACCTAGGTGGTTGGCTTCCAGGTAGTGTCGGCAGTTGGAGTTAGGTTGTAACCACTCATTTTTACTGTTTATAATAAAAGAGTTATATTTCCCTCCATACTTGTGTGATGTTTTTTAATTTACTTATATATGTCAATTGTATTTACTTATTTGAATTTATCTATATATGACATGTATAATTTGATTCTATAACTACCTTGTTGCATCATTTTCTTGATCTCCTTTTGCATATTAGTTTGAGCAGAGATCAGGAGTGGATTGAGGATCAAGAGCAAGGAACGACCTCAATCGATAGGATACAAGGTGTGACACTATTTCTCCTCTATCCTTAGGTAGTTATTTCATTGCAAGTTTTTTATGTGAGGGTAGGTTATGTCTTTTATATATGGTCAAGATTTGTTGTGACATGACCCAAAGTCACGGGGAAAAATTCTCATAATGCCAATCATTCAGTCTGAAGCTACATCGATGTCTTCTGCAAGTTTCACATCCAGCTACACATTTCATATATGGAATAGGTATTGATTGTCAAATTTAATTTTGGTTTATTAATGATTTTCCGTCATGAAGTCGATTTTTTTTACTATCCTTCATTAGACAAGGCCTTTCTTCAGGCCTTGGTCACAGAATGTAAAGTGGCTCCTCAAATATTCTCTCCTCAATATCTCCTTGATCATTTTAATGTTATCCCTTCTCATACTAGTCCCTCAACCACTTCCCCTGCATCTCCCTCCACATATCATAATGTTTCATGGTGTGCCTTTCATAATATCGGCATTTTTGCCTCTATCGAATGCCAGGCACTTAAGAACCTTCATACCAACAAAACCTTATTTGCAAAGTTCACTCAACCAAATTTCATTGACCATTCTGAAGTAGTTTCTCTTGAAAGTACTATCAAAGTTGACCCTTCTCTGATCCTGATGACCACCAATGAACCCGACACCTCTAATATACCCCTATTTACACATAATTTTATATTCAACATGAATTGATCACTCTCATAATGGACAATGGTATCCAAAAGAACCTAGTGGCCCAGGATTTCGTTCAACACCTTCATCTTCCCACCACATCGTATCCAACCCCATATCAACTTGGTTTAGAACAAAAGGGTGGCCCTCATCTTACTGTATCCCAGTGTTGTGGAATAAACTTTTATATTGGCCCTTTTTATATACTTTGGTGTGTGATGTATCTCCCTCATATTGTGTCTATTTGTTACTTGGCCTCCCCTACCAATAGGCCCAACACATGGTGTTTCATGTTAAATAACAACAATACCACCTGCAACACGAGGGGCATACCTATGTAATTACATATTCTGTACTTAAATCCACCCATCCCCTTACCAGAAAATTTGTTGTTAAACAAGTGAATATAAACAAATGTGTCTCTTTGTTCTTAGTTTGCCCCATTAAACTAGATAATATAACCAACCCTGGACCTGTGGAAATGGATCCCCTATTCCAAGAATTTCTAGAGTTTTGACTCAACCAATAGGCCTTCCCCCATCTCTCTTTATTGAGGATACCATTCATTTAATTCTCAGTGCTTCCTTTCCCAACTCCCCATCCTATCACCTCGCTCCCCACGAGACTGATGAGATAGAATTCCAAATTGGCCAACTTCTGAAATCATTCCATATTCAATCTCCATCATTTCCTTTTGCATCACTAGCCTTTATTATTTCCAAAAACAAGACCTTTGAATGGCGCCTCGTAACTGACTATCTTGCCCTTAATAAAGCCACAGTTAAAAACCATTACCCCCTTCCATGGATTGAGGATTTTTTGTACCACTTACAAGGGGCTTGTTAATTCACCATGATGGATTTTATATGTGGGTACCATTAGGTTCACATGACTACAACAGACATATGGAAGACCTCTTTTAATAAAAAATTTGGAATTTTTGAGTGGTTGGTCATTCCATTTGGACTGGAAAATGCATTGTCCATGTTCATGAGATTAATTGATGATATCTTATGGCCACACTTGTTTAAGTTTGTGATCATTTATATTGATGATATATTGATATTCAATAAGTCTTGGGAAAAGCATCTTCATCATGTATGCAACGTACTTGAGTTATTGTGGGAACATAAACTTCAAGTGAAGGAAAAGAAGTCTTTTTTTGGGAATACTTTCATTCAGTGCTTGGGATTCATATTGGACATAGGAAGGGTGTGCCCATATGCATATTGGGTACAGGATTTGGAACAATGTCCAACACCATCCAATTTTCATGAACTTAGGATATTCATGTGAGGTATTAACTTTTACATAAAATTTGTCTTAATTTTTTTGCAGCTGGCCCATCCTCTACACCAGCTAGCCAATCATGTAAAATTTATTTCAAATGAAGATGATGAGAACCACTTTGACAAGATGAATAAAACATTATTCTCCAACGATGTTATCAGTTTTCCAGATATGAATCATCCCATTGATATTGAGACAGATGCATCTCAGTTCTCCATTGGGGTTGTACTTAAATAAGGAGGTCATATGATGGAATACCATCTAGAAATGCTTGTTGAGGTAAAACTTAATTACAATACCTATGAAAAACATGATTCCATCTAGGTGGTTGTTTTTCAATTTTCTAAGATGGCGCTCTTTCTCGCCTACCATAAGACTTATTTTTCTCAGACCACAAACCTCTTTTTCCATCATATTTGGCCCCACTTTGGGCCATCCAGTAGTATTATTTCTGATAGGGACTCTCATTTTCTCAAAACCTTCTGGAATACTCTATGGTCCTTACTAGGATTTTAAATTTTATTTTCCACTACATTTCACCCCCATACTAACTATAAAATTGAAGTTGTCAACCGCACTCTAGTTCACTTCATTCGTAATTATTTTGCTAAAAAACAAAATGGGACACGTATCTACACATTCTCCAATGTAGGTACCACAAGGCCACACACTCCTCCATTGGGTTCTCAATATTTGAAGTTTTTTTGGGGTTTCATCCCATAGAACCCTCTAACATGCCACTTACTCTCACTCCTTTGGGGCCTGCACATCAACAACATAAACAATACTCACCTCAACATTTTATCAACAACTTAATTAGTGACACATTGAGGTATAAATTGCATTGCAAGAAGCACAAGGGAGTGATAAACATATACATGACAAGTAGAATACACCCATGTTCTTTCAGTCACGAGATTGTGTGTGGATATTACTAGACAGGAACCACTTAGTTACTGGACAAAACCCCTACATAGTTATGGAATGAAATGGAGAGAATGTAGATCACCTGGACTTGGATGCCTAGATCGACATCCATAATGTGCTTAATGTTAAAAACCTTAATCTATTTGAGCCACCTATCCTTGAAGAAGCATAAATAGTTCAACATCGTGTGGATAACATTCTATATTTTCAGTTGTCTATTGTTACACACCTATGTTTCACACTACTAAAATTTTCACTTAAGTGTCATAGGCGTCTAAAGTGTCACAACCGTTATACACATAAGTGTCGCACCTAAGTGGAAAACTTAAGTGTTTCACTTTACCAAGTGTCTCACTTAAGTGTCCCAATTTTATTACCATGAGAAGATGCATGTCATAATCACTAGACATGATGAAGAAGAAACCTACCAGTTGGAGGTTGAAATACCATCTTTTTCCTTGATATTTTGTCCTTGATTGAGATTCATCTCCCCCCTGCCCATATATAAGGAAGGATAAAAACAAGATCATCACTCCCCAAGAGTATCTTAGGGAGTGATAATCCCTTGTTCATCGCCATGTGCACAATTATGGGGGGTGATGAAGTAGTTGCAACCATCATGCCTTGTTTTATGAGGTTGGTTCCGAAGGTTTTTAGTTGGTTAAGGGATTGGTTCAATCTATCTCCTATTCAAGGAAAGTTCAATCTTGTTGGTTGATCCAAATCCTCATTTGAACACATCCTCTCCTCAAAACTATATTGTGGTTGTGATGCCTCAATGCCTATATAATGAAGGCCATGCTTGACTGAAAAAGGAGGAGAATTGAAAGAATCATACTTATGACTGTGTGAGACCCAAGGGTTTGGACAAGAGAGCATGAACGAGTAGTTGCAACATCAAGATTTAGATTTTAAATGATTCATTGTTATTTTCTTTCCATTAATACATGACTTGGCATATTCCTCTAATGCCTACGTGTTCACTATATGCATGTCTATTTTTTTTTAATTCATCATAGATATATATGTTTCTTCTTAACAATATAGTGTGGAAGAAGGAGGATTTTTTTTGTTCCTTGGAGGACTTTTCTTGCACCTAGGAGCTTGGACATCAAGAACAAAGGCTGGAGCAGCGATAAAAACCAACATAGAAATGTAATTCATCCATCCTTCTCTTCTCATTATAGTTGTTGAAATAGTTCTAGGGGGGAAGTAGTACACCATTTGTTTTCCTTCTATCTTGGATCAAAGAGGGGTCTTGATCCGAGGGGGATTTCACCTATTCATAGGGGGGTATTTACCAAAATAAAAAATTGGAGACTCCACTAGGGATTGAACCCAAAATATTTGGTCATGAGACCAACTCCAAGCATAGTTTCATTCTTTGTTTCAATATCCTTTAAAAATGAAACCAACCTTGAGCACAGTTTCATTCTTTGTTTCAAGCTCATTAAAAAATGAAGCAAACACTTTGACCATAGTTCATTCTTTGTTTCAAGCTCGTTTAAAAATGAAGCAGACACCCTGAGCATAGTTCATTTTCGATTTCAATCTCGTTAAAAAATTAAACCAAATCTAAGCATAGTTTCATTCTCTATTTCAAGCTCATTAAAAAATGAAACAAACACTTCGAGCATAGTTCATTCTCTATTTCAAGCTTGTTAAAAAATGAAGCAGACATCTTATTTTTTTCTTAATGATTGTGCTTGCTACTCCTTCACTGCTATTTGTCATATCTCTTGCTTATGGACATTGAAATTATGCTTGACGCTAGTCATTTGCAACACTACTCCCATTTTATAGTTACCCTCTAGAGAGACATGTTGTTGAAAGTGTTCCTCGCTTGTCATGCCTACTTGTTATGCCCTATTGTAGTCACTACTTAGGAGTCGTACCACCCATTGGAACTTATTTGCATCGAATCATCTCTTACTTGTGAAGGACTTCAGGAGACAAGACTTTTTCCAAACTTGTTCATGAGAGAATGCTTCGTCGTTCTTTGATCTCATTAAACAACGAAGAGTCATCTTTTGAGTGGTATTTTACCCCTTTTTTGGCCTCATAAGAATAACTGTGAAAAAGGAACACTCTGGTCAATCTTGAATAGAAGAGTTCTCCCTTGTATTGTTTTACACTTTTTGAGCTTGGGAGACTAAATTTATAAAAAAGAACACCCTTGGAGTCTCCTTTAAGATCTTGTCAGACTCTCTAAACATGAAAAGAACATTGAATTTACCTTCTTTGGGCTTGTAAAATTATACATCGAAGGACCGATATGGGACCAAACCCCTCCTTATTTATGTTCTTTAAACATGTGATGAGGGACTTATAGAACATGAGCTATATCAAGCATAGGTTATCCTCCAAAAGATCATTAAAAAACAAAGAGGTACTCACCATTCATGGTGGGGGGGGGGATTTTGAGGGAAGTAGGTCAGTTATGAGAAAGCATTATGGAAACTATTTTTTGTCTCACTTGAACATGGAACCTGTTTGCGTCTTGTCTTAAAGTTGGTTAATTTGTTTATCTCTAATTCATACCAATCCTATGATTCATCATACTCCTTCATCTCACCCGAAGAATTCCATAGTTATCGTCTCACTATGTTTTGGTCTATCTCTCATTGAGTCAATGTTGCCAAGTATTTTTTCATGCCTACAATGTTCAGGGGAATTTTTAACCCCAATTAACCACTATGCATTGTGAATAACCTTCATCCTCATGTCAATTTGTACTCATTTGATCTATCATATTACATCACTTTCCTATGTCAATTTTTTGTCAATGATGGGGGAAACATAATGGCCCTCCTTCGATGAGTCTATTCATGTTGACTTCAAAAAATTATATCAGAATTAGAATTAGAAACCAGTTAATACCTTGGAGCCTACATGGCTCAATGGAAGGTCTCTTCACTTTCAAAATTAGGTTTACAACATTGACCTCTGATCGAATGATTCCATGAATGTTTGAATTCATCTCATTTATTCACATTTGTTGGAATGTACTAGGGTACCTTAGGATTCATTGTCATAATTGGTAATTTCCCTCACACTTGTTAACGGTATACTTCAATGACCAGTAATCAAGTGGTTTATACCATGTTCAACATCAACACATCTATTCACATGGATAGAATCATACCATTTTGGGATTAGGAAGAAGACCATAGCAACTCCTCAGACACCCTGGTTTTGATGGAGACTATTTGAGTACCTAGAAGATTCTAATATGGTCGTCATGTTGGCGATCTTACTAATATATATGTTTTCACATAGATCCATGTTTTATTGTTCTGTGGCTATTTTTTTTCGTATCATAGATCCATTTTGTATTCTTTCATGGCTATGACCTAATTGAGTCATGGAAATATGGATCCACATTGTATCTTTGGTGGCCATATCCTTGTTAGTGCTTTTCATGGATCCACAGTGTATTGGTTGGTGTCCATGCTTTGAGTCAGTTTATTATGAGCATGGGTATGCCTACCTCGGGGATGATACATACATATTGATTGATGTTGTTTTGTAGCTTTCGCCTGACTCTCCTAGTCCAACACCCCCACATAAATATTTTTGTAACATGTTTTGGTCATCCACTTTTCTTTCGACTTCACACTTTAGGGGGCATCTTTTACACACCTAAGTTTCACACTACTAATTGTCGCACTTAAATTTCATAAGTGTTGCAAGTGTAGCAACGATTATACACCTAAGTGTCGCACCACCAAATGTCTCACCTAAGTGGTGAACTTAAGTTTCGCACTTAACTATCACAATTTTTCCACCATGAGAATATGTATATCATAATCCCTAGACATTATCAAGAAGAAACCTATCAGTTGGAGGTCAAAATACCATCGTTTTCCTTGATATTTTGGTCTTGATTGAGCTTCATATCCCCTCTGCATATATACAAGGAGGGATAAAACCCTAATCATCTCTCCCCAAGAGTGTCTTAGGAAGTGATAATCCCTTGTTCATTACCATGTGCATAGTTATGGGGGGGTGATGAAGTAGTTACAACCATCATGATTTGGTTTGTGAGGTTGTTTCCAAAGGTTTTTAGTTGGTTAAGGGATTAGTTCAAGTTCTATCCTATTCAAGGAAATTTCAATCTTTTTGGTTGAGCCAAATCCTCATTTGACCACATCCTCTCCTCAAAACTATCCTATGGCTGTGATGCCTCAATGCCTATATAATGAATTCTATGCTTGAGTGAAAATGGAGTAGAATTGAGAGCATCATACTTATGATTGTGTGAGGCCTAAGGGGGTGGAAGGGAGATATTGGAGTAGTTTTTGCAATGTCGAGATTAAGATTATAAGTGATTCACTATTATTTTCTTTCCATTAATACATAACTTTTCCTATTCCTCTCATGCCTATGTGTTCACTATATGCATTTCTATTGTTGTTTAATTCATCATAGATAGATCTGTTTCTTCTTAACAATATATTGTGGAAGAAGGATGTTTCATTTTCTTCCTTGCATGACTTTTCTTGCACCTAGGATATTGGAAATCAAGATCAAGGGTTGGAGCAGCGAGGACAACGGACATAGAAATGTAATTCATACATCCTTATCTTGTAATTTTAATTGTTGAAATAGGTCTAGGGGAAAAGTAGTACACCATTTATTTTCCTTTTTCCTGAGATCAAAGAGGAGTATTAATCCAAGGTGGGTTTCACCTATCTACAGGGGGAACTACCACAACACATATTCTCATTGATAAAATTGTGTACTCCGGGACTAGGAAATCTCACCAGCAACAATATATTTCATATCTTATGGGTCAAAAGGGATAGACACCAGCTCAAGCCAAATGGATGGTTGCAGCAACAGTGCAGCGCATTTTTCCTCATTTGTTGGCAGAAGTCGGGATGCTTTCGGATGTAAATAGGAAGGAATTGGGACACCAAGAAGTGTGCGCCAACTCATTGGCCACTCAGGATGAGACGACGCTCCATAATTAATGTGGAATTTCTCTTCATAGATTTCTATTGTTTTCGTTTAGTTTGTTTCAGAAATTTCTTTTGCAATCCTTTAGTTTACTTCAATTATTTCCATTATATTCATTTAATTAGCTTCTGATATTTTTGTTGCAAGCCTTTTGGTTTCTTCAGCAACTTCTATTGTGAATAGCTAATAACGATAAGGAATAATTTTCCTTGTATATAGAAGGTTCTCCTCTCTCACTCAATGGAAATGATGGTCATTAATTGCTCTAATATTGTTTCTCTATTTTTGTGTATGCTCTTATTTTCTCTGTGTTGTGTTTTATAATCTTTTTTATTCACTACACACTAAGTTTGTTGAGTGTGTTTCATATATGCATTGCAAATTGAAATGTCTCCTCCCTTAATCCTTAACTGGTAGCAACCTTATCTCAGACCTATTTTTGAGAAAACTACTTCTCCTTGTATCTAATCAAAGATCATATATTCAAGGTATCATATACCTATTCTTCATTTTGTCTCCATTAAAATCCCTATAATAGATGAAAAATTGCAAGGAACCATCCTTCTTCTTGAAAAATATTACTGGTGCACCCCATGGAAAACAATTGGACCTAATAAGCCCTATGTCAAGTAATTCCTTCAACTGTATCTGCAACTCACAAATTTTTGGAGTCATAATCCTATAAGAGGTCTTGGATATTGGATCCATGATAGGTTTTATCATGATAGTGAAATAAAGTTCCATTTGAGGAGGTAACCCTTGAAAACATTTGGAAAAATCATTCTTGAATTTCAATTAAACAGGGCACTAATCTAAATAAGGTCCCTTTCTATCACTTGTTGCCTCTACTA
>JASDQU010104217.1:571-29526 GCA_032191745.1 Picea mariana | reverse complement strand
TGAATCTACTCAATGAATTTGGTGGATTTTTCGATCGTAGACTCATCATGGAAAGAGTCTGCCTGTGTGGTGGAAAGAGGAAGTGAAAAATCAATGGGTCACGAGGGTTGGAATCCCAACCCCCCCTGAAATGGCCTATGACCAGTGGAGCTATGGCAAGCCTTGTTGTAACTATGTTGAACATAGGGGAGACTCTCGCTCCATGTATGTGGATGACTATATTTTTACATGCACATGATGTGCACAATCATCTGATTGATGAGCTCTTTTTGGTCGTCTATTTGGGGGTGGAAAGCAATGGATTTTTTGATCTTGGTGTCCAACAATGACTAGAGACTCGACCAAAATGTGTTGAGGAACCTGTTGTCCTGGTCGGAGATGATGGTCTGTGGTATCCCTAAGTGGACACACACTCATTTGAAAAAGAGTTTGGAAATATATTTCACTGTGATATTCTTCCTATACGCTGTGAGGATGGCCATCTTTGAAAACTGATCAACGACTGCAAATACACAATCATTTCCTTGTCTAGTGGATAAAAGGCCATACATGTAATCCATTGAGATGGATTCCCAAGGATTCTTTGGAGTAGGAAGAGGGGTGTATAATCCTTTCTTCTTGATGGCTGGATTGGAAATGGAACAAGCAGTGCAAGATCTAATATACTTGTTGATGTCATGTCGAATTTTTATCCAATAAAAATGTTTATGAAGAATTGCCACAATTTTCTCCACGCCAAAATACCCTACTATCCGATTGTAGTGGGCTTCCCAAATCGGCTTTGCACACTCACTTGTAGGAACATAGAGATGGACTAGGTGGCATAATAGTCTGTCCTGAATGTGAAAATCAGTGACAGTGGTACCTATACCCAAGAGTTGATAGGTGGTGGAGAAGTCCATATCTTGCTGATAAAGTTGGGGCCACTTATATGCCTCATGTCCACAAGAATGGAGCACAGTGGTGAGTGCAACCACAGGAGGTCGAATAAGTTAGTCAACGACATGATTTGAGATACATGTATTATAATTTATGTTGAGATATAAATGTTGAAGGTAGGTGGACCACTTCTTATGGTAGTCATTTTGCAATTTCCCCTGTGTCTATATGAACTGCAGAGTCTTGTGATCAATGTGTATGATTATCTCCTTCCATAGAATGTAATGTTTCCATTGAATACATGCTTGTACAATGGAATACATTTCCTTATCATAGGTGGGATATTTTCGGACAGTATCTGAGAGTGTCTCACTATGGTATTCCACCATATGAGCGTGTTGAGTGAGGACTGCACCCACAACATAATCAGATGCATAATTCTCAATCTCGAATGGATATTGAAGATCAAGCTAGGAGAGTATTGGATCTTATCACAAGATATGCTTCATATCATCGAAGGCTCATTGTTGTTCCTTCCCTTGCACAACCTTGGCCCTACCACCGCCCTTGGTCACCTGGCTGAGGGCCCATGCAATATGGGAGAATCCCAACATGAACTGTCAGTAGAAGTTGGCTAGTCCTAAGAAGCTCCAAAGCTCGGTCAGTGTGGTCAGGGCTGGCCAGTCACAAATGACTTGGAGCTTAGCTGGATCAACATGTACCCCATGCTCATAAACAATCGAGCCCAAGTATTGCACCCTGTTTATGTGAAAAGAGCATTTTTCCTAGCTAGCATATAGCTTGTGCTGCCACAGAGTGCTCAAAACCTCCTGAATATGATGCATGTGCTCCTTCCACGTTTTGTTGAAGATGAGGATGTCATCCAAATATACCACCACAAAGGAGTTGGTGAAGGGTCTCAATACATCATCCATCAACCTCATGAAAGTGGTTGGTGCATTTGTTAAGCCAAAGGGCATGACTAACCATTCATAGAGACCTTCTTTAGACTTGAAGGTGTTGAAATAATGTAACTGCGAAGAGAATTCTTATTATTATTGGATTAAATCCCCATTGCATATTAATCATGTCATTATTATTATTATTGTTATTGGATTAATCCCCATTGTGGATTAATCATGTCGGAAATTGTATAAGCACCTAGAATAAGAAGTTGGCCCCAACAATTATCATGGAAGACCTAGAATTAATTAAAGGTGGGTTTACCCACCCAGAGTGAGAGGTCAGCCCTGCCGGTTGTGACCTTTCACATGTGCCAGTCTTGTATAAATAAGAGGCTAGCGCCTCACTTCACACACACAACTCACTTGCTCATTCTCTTATGAGGCAAGCTACAATTACCAGTTGGAGAGAGGGAGAAGAGTGGTTCATATCTTGGGGAGGACTTTCTGTATTGGTTTGAGTTATCTCTTGAATATTGTATAAGCTATTTATGATAAGGAAGTTTTTGCTGGGTTTTCTTCCCCTAGATGGTTTCCTAGGATAAATGTTGTGTCTCTTGTGAATGTGTATTTCTCAGTGATATTGTTCATATTATGCTCTTATCTAATGAAATGCAAAGAACTATAATAATGGCATAAACATTAACATGGTATCAGATCCAACCTGAAGGAAGCATATTTCGTAAGAGGAAAAATGTCACTGTTACCGTACCCAAAAATTAGGGTTTTACAAAAGTGAATCTTTTCAGCTCCCTAACCACTTAGAAAGTTGTGCCCTCCCCCAAGGATCATTTTGGCACTTAGAGCACACCTTTTCAGTGGCTAGATCTCTTGGAAAGTGAAACCCTAGTTTCACAAAGTACCAGAAAACCAGAGTACCAGAAGTACCAGAAGTTCCAGAGTACTAGAAGTACCAGAAAACCATAAGCACCAGTCCAGAAATGCGCAGATAAGATTTGAAGGGGTAAAAGTTGGATTTTCAAAAATCTGACTACACCAGCTAACTCGCCTCAGCTTAGCACACCTATCCCCTGGATCAGAATTTCAAAATTTGAAGTTTGAAAAATTAGGGTTTCCTCATAAAACCCTAAGTTGCAGTTGCAGTTGCAGTCTTAGAACCAGTTGCAGTTGTAGTACCTGTTGCAGTTACATTTGCAGTACCTGTTGCAGTTACATTTGCAGTACCTATTGCAATTGCAGCCGTAGAACTAGTTGCAATCACTCTTGAAGTTTTTGGTAATGATTACCGCTACTACCAGATGGAGCCACTACCTGCAAATGCTATCCGAGGTATGTACTCACATATGGTTAATGGTTAAACCCTAAAGAGTATTTGCAGGAGAAGGGATATTTTTCCATAGATCTAGAAGGATCTCAAGATCCAACACATTCATAGGAATGATGCAACCCGGGTGTGATTATTCTAATATGCATCTATTTGAAATTATCTTGATCAGTGTTTCATGTTGAAACTATGATCAAATCATTAGAAGGATTAAAAGTTGATCATAGAGCTTATCCTCTAACCTAACCTTTTGTCAAGATAGCATATTGTCTTAGTATAATAGACAGGTTGAAGAAAGTACTTGTCACTTGAGTGAAGGAGACCTAGAAGAAAAGAAAGAACTCACTCTTGAGGTCAAGGCTCCAGGTTTGATTAATCAAGATTCAAAGGAGAAACCTTGTGTGTTAGTTTCATATTTCCATGGAAGAATGCTTGGTCACAACACTATGAGAGTGTTGACCTCATTTCGTATTGTATTCCTTACCTTTAATCTTTGATAAACTGTAAGTGATAGCTCTAAAGGAGTTACTGTGATGATTATTCATGCTATTGCTTTATATTATCAAGAAGGATATTATTCTTTCTTGTTGTTTTGTTGACCTTGCTCTAGGTCACATGAAGAATCTATAGCAAAGGTTGCAGAAGGCAACGTGCTAAAGGAGAGATCATAAATGAAGCAATCATCACTGGAAAAGAAGAAAGTGGGTCACTCAGAAGCTTCCATGACCCATGCTATTGAACAATCCATGTGAACTCTAGAAGATTATCTCACATCAACTACAAGGCGCTACCATACATATGCAAAGCTGTCATAGGTTTACAAGAACTGAAAGGTGATCATGAAGGCGTATGCAATGGATTTGCACAAGGGAAGAATGTCAAGAACCCGTTTCTGAAGAGGGACAACAAGGCAGAAGGAGTCCTAGAACTCATTCATTCAGATGTATGTGGCCCAATGCCATCATCCTCCAATAATGGGTATGTATACTATGTATCATTCATTAATGATTATTCTCGTAAAAGACCTGGATATATTTGAAGTATTCAACAAGAACAAGGAATTCAAAGCCTTGATAAGAGAACCCTTTTGTAAGGAATATTAAGATACTCAGATCAGATAATGGAGGAGAATATACCTCAGAAGAGATCGTGAACTTCTGAAAAGATGTTGGGATCAAGATCCCCAAGAAAACAGTGTAGCTGAACAGAAGAACAAAACCATGCTGGAAGCTGTGAAGATCAAGATCTTCCTATGTGCTTATGGGTAGAAGCAGCAATGACAGTTGTTTATGTGTAGAACCGATTGCCCCATAGTGCACTTGGGCTCAAGACACTAGAAGAGATGTTCACCGGAAAGAAGCTAGAGGCAAGCCATCTCAAAATATTTGGCTGTCCAATGTTTATCCATATACCGAAAGAGAAAAGAAACAAGCTGGAACCCTCTAGAAAGAAGGGAATATTTGTGGGAAACTGTGAGGTATCCAAAGCCTTCAGAATCTACATACCTGGTCACCGCCATATTGAGATCAACAGGGACATGACCTTTGATGAAGAAGAAACACTTAAGAAATCGAGAAGATGCCAGCTTGAAGAGGTATATGAAGAGAAACTTGTAAATCCCAGGACGATAAAATCCATGAGGGAAGTTCCTAGAGTTGTAGAACCTATAAGGGAAGTCGTAACTTCCCCAGATGAAGAGACTCCTGAAGATCATGATATAATAGAATTTCAAGAACCTCCTCAAATGACCTTCTCCCATAAAACAAATCCTGCTTGGGCAAGAGAGCTTATTCAATATGGAGAGAAGTATGGTGCTCCAGAAGGAACCCCAAGACAGGTGAAGAGACCAAAGCCATTCTCCAGTTACATGGCTTTGATGTGCAATCTACTTGATGAAGAACCCACATGTTTTGAAGAGGCCATCCAGAAGAAGGAATGGGCAGATGCCATGATAGAGGAATACCAATCCATAATAAAGAATGATGTATGGGAAATAGTTACCAAACCAAAAAGTAAGGATGTGGTATCATCAAAATGGCTCTTCAAGATAAAACATGTTGCTGATGGAAGTATTGAAAAATATAAAGCAATATTTTTCACTTGTGGCTTTTCCCAGAAGGAAGGTATCAACTATGAAGAGACATTCGCTCATGTGGCCAGATACACTTCGATTAGAACCATTATAGCTCTTGCTACCAAGATGAAGTGGAAGTTGCACCAGATGGATGTGAAGACAACTTTTCTGAATGGTGTTATCGAAGAAGAAGTGTATATAGAGCAACCCCAAGGATTTGAGACTGAAGACAAGAAGTCTCATGTTTGCCAATTGAAGAAATCCTTATACGGATTTAAGCAAGCTCCCAGAGCTTGGAATGGCTGTATAGACAGTTTCTTGACGAGATTGGGCTTTACCAAGAGTAAAGCAGACTCAAATATCTACTTCAAGATTATGGATAATGAACCAGTAATATTACTACTGTATGTGGATGAATTATTCTTAACTGGAGAAGAAAATCTCATCACTGAATGTAAACAGAGACTTGCCGCAGAATTTGAAATGAAATACCTTGGTCTAATGCATTACTTCTTAGGTCTTGAGGTATGGAAGAGTCCAGAGAGAATCTTCCTTAACCACGGGAAGTACACGGTCGAAATCTTAAAGAGATTAGACATGCTAGAATGCAAGTCCATGAATACTCCCATGGAAGCGAAGCTGAAGTTGTTGGTTGATACTTTGTCAGATTTGATAGATGCCACTCTGTACAGACAGATTATTGAATTGCTAATGTACCTGACGAACACCATACCAGACATCTGTTTTGCAGTGAACACCTTGAGTCAATTTCTGGTAGAGCCCAGACGTTTTCACCTAGTGGCTGCAAAACATGTGATGAGGTACCTTAAAGGTACAATGGATTATGGTCTCAGCTATGATGGAGATCATGACTTCACATTGAGTGGGTATACTGATGCAGATTGGGTAGGAAGCATTGCTGACAGAAAAAGCACTTTCAGATGTTGTTTCAATTTGGGATTAGCTATGATCTCATGGTAGAGTAGGAAGCAATCCAATATTTCTCTCAGCACAGTGGAAGCAGAGTACATTGCTGCATGTTCTGCTAGCTGCGAAGCTATATGGCTTCGAAAGTTGCTGACAAACCTATTTTATTTGGATATGAGAGCAACCGCGATTCTATTTGACAATCATAGCTGCATTAAAATGACAGAGAATCATGTGTTCCATGACAGGTCAAAGAACATAGAGATCTGCTATCATTTCATTCATGACATGGTACAGAGAGGAGCCTTGAAGCTCCAGTACATTAGCACGGATGAACAGGTTGTTGATGTGTTGACTAAGCCTCTATCTCGTGTAAAGTTTGAACACTTTCGAGATAAGCTTGGTATTGTCTGAAAGGACCCTCCCTAAAAGGGGGAGTAGATGTATTCCTTTCTTCTGACCTCGCTGTTAGATGTAAAGAAAGATGATTCATGCTTCTGACCTTGCTGTTAGACGTAAAGCATGATACCATGTGATCCTTGCTTCTGACCTCACTGTTAGATGTAAAGCAAGATGAGTCATGCTTCTGACCTAGTTGTTAGACGTAAATCAAGATGATTCCTCGCTTCTGACCTTGTTGTTAGACGTAAAGCGAGATGTTGATGTGTTCCTTGCTTTTGACCTCGTTGTTAGACATAAAGAAAGATGAGTCATGCTTCTGACCTAGTTGTTAGACATAAAGCATGACTCTGTGATTCCTCACTTCTAACCTAGTTGTTAGACGTAAAGTGATATGCTGTTGTTCCTTGCTTCTGACCTAGTTGTTAGACGTAAAGCAAAATGTGACTGACACTGAGCTAACATCTTAACCGCTGTGACATTGAGCTAGTGTAGTACTGTGATGTGCCAGCCTAGTGTTGTGATGAGGTATCATTTTTACTGATACATATTTGATACAGATGATGATAACATTCTTTCGAGAATGATGATGCTGCTGATGAAGAAAACTTTCGATGACTCGTAAATTTGCTAGACAATGTTTCAAGATGATATTGACGATACTATCCTCCAGATGCCATTGATGATGCAAACCTCTCTCACCTGATGTTGATGAAGAATACCCTTCTTGTTAAGGGGGAGTGTTGAAATAATGTAACTGCGAAGAGCATTCTTATTATTATTGGATTAAATCCCCATTGCGGTTTAATCATGTCATTATTATTATTATTGTTATTGGATTAATCCCCATTTTGGATTAATCATGTCGATAATTGTATAAGGACCAAATCCCCTTTTGCGGATTGGTCATCGGACAATTATAAAGGGAAGAATAAGAAGTCGGCCCCAACAGTTATCATGGAAGACCTAGAATTAATTAAAGGTGGGTTTACCCACCCAGAGTGAGAGGTCGACCCTGTCGGTTGTGACCTTTCACACATGCCATTCTTGTATAAATAAGAGGCTAGCGCCTCACTTCACACACACAACTCACTTGCTCATTCTCTTATGAGGCAAGCTACAATTACCAGTTGGAGAGAGGGAGAAGATTAGCACATCTATTGGGGAGGGATTTTTGTATTGGTTTGAGTTATCTCTTGAACATTGTATAATTTATTTATGATAAGGAAGTTTTTGCTGGGTTTTCTTCCCCTAGAGGGTTTCCTAGGATAAATGTTGTGTCTCTTGTGAATGTTTATTTCTCAGTGATCTTGTTCTTATTATGCTCTTATCTAATGAAATGAAAAGAACTATAATAATGGCATAAACATTAACAGAAGGTTGTCTTCTGTATATTAGTTTGTTTGATGGGAACCTAGTGGTAGCGAGAATTTAGGTCTATATTGATGAAGAAATTTTCCCCCTTGATTTGTTAAAGAAGGTCATCAATCCTGGGAATGGGGTAATGGTTCCTGACTGTGATTTTGTTTAAGGCTCTGTAATCAATGCAGAGTCACCAAGTCCTGTCCTTCTTCTACACTAGTACAATCAGTATTCCACAAAGGGAGGAGTTGGGTCTGATGTGCCCCTTTTGAATAATCTCTCAAATATGACTCCTGATTTCTTCATTTTCCATCAGCGAGTGACGATAGATTGTCCCATTAGGTAGATGCACGCCAAGTGTCAGATCAATAGGATGCTTGACTTGGTAGTGTGTCGATACCCTTGTAGGTGAGGAGATGTCTCCGTATTCTTTCATGATCCTGTCCACTTGATTTTGCTACAAAGATAGGCTCTATGTAGAGGCAACAAATGTGGCAGAAACCTTCTTCTTACTATGAGCATGGATCGCAAATAAGATGGAATTCCCGGTCTGTGAAGTGAACTTATTGCATTGCTTAACAAAGATTAAATAAATAATAGTAGGTAGTGCTACCTTTGGTATCCTGTACTATTGTCTACCCAAAGTAATAATAACATTCCGGGGTCTAGACTCATACACAGCTTGATGCTTCCAAAAATATGGTTTTCCTCAAAGAAAATCACAAAATTCAAAGGGAGAAATATCACACAGTACCTCATCTTTGAAAGGCTTGATCCCATAGGGAAGATGACACTGTTGACTGACAACAAGATCTATTCCTTGGTGAAGCCAGCCGATGGTGTAGGATTACAAGTGTAGTGTCATTGGAAGGTCCAACTGCTTAATGAACTTTGCTGAAATCAGGTTCTTGTGACTACCTCTATCGACAATGAAATGAAGTGGAGCCCCCTTTACCCACATCTGCGAGTGAAATAGGCATTCCCCTTCCTCTGGTTCTTCTGTTTCACTTGGCCAAAATTTGGTGGTAGCGATAGTCGATTTGGGTTCAAAATCAACAATCTACTTCCCTCTTTCAGGATTTGATTCAAAATAAAAATCGGCCTCTGACTCAAAAGAATTCAGTTTGACCATGAGAGAATGCTTGGAGCGACATTATTCGATGTTGTGCCAAGGAATTTTATGGTACTCACACCATTTTCCTATGTCCTTCTTTGTCTTATCATTGCCCTTCTTGTGTTGCGGCTTAGACTGGTTTTCCTGAGGGTGACCATTTTGATTTGGTCCCTTGTTGTGTGGGTTGGGGTTGCCTTTTCCCTGCTTCGACTATGAGGGGTTTGCAGATTCAAAATCTCACCTTTTCTGCTTAAATTTTTGTTCGATCTTGAGAACGTATCTATAATCCATGCCCAATGAGGTGATGTCCACAAAATTGATTTTTGTTTGAATGTATATGTGCACACAACCACGGTATTTGAGCACCAGATGATGCTCAGAGTATTTGATACCTGATTTGGTGTGCAGGGTATGGAAATTATTGGTGAAACCTGGTACAGTCTGGTCCCTTTCTTGACGTAGGGTGGTCCATATGGTGTACTGGTCCTTGTATCTTCCAACATGGTAGTATTGTTCTTTAATGGTGTCCCAAAAGGAATCCCATGTAGGGTCCACCACAAACATTGCAAATTTCTCTATGACCCTTTGCTCAGAGTAAGTATCCCATGAATCTTTAACATGGGGAATGACCTTGAGGAGTGCAAAAGTGGATATTTTCCCTATTGGAAAAATTGTGGACTGAAAAATACCCTTTTATAAGATTCAACCATTTATCTACAACATCTGCATTTATAAGTTCTTCAAATAATGGAATATCAAAATTTACTTCTACCTTGAAGGGGGTTGCATGGTTTCTTCATGAAGATGCTTCTCCTGTGGGAAGTCATCGAAGGATCTACGTGAAGTTGTCCATCATTTCATTCCTTTTTCGGGTGAGGGCTTCCTTGAGCAACATTTTAATAGGATCTCCCTCTCCATCATCTTTCTTTTTATCCCCCATGGGTTGTTTTCAGGCTTAGTGTGTCCGATCTTGCAATGGCTCGATTGGTTCGAGTCCCAACTTCTTGTACCCAGATCTTATTGGGGACATGCATGAAGAAAAATGAATGAAGAGCAGACCACTCTGATACCAYTGATCCATATTTAGGAGTGGAACRAAGYGATTAACAGACTRAATAYAATAAATACARAGATATGAAGAACARCAAAAATATCGAGTGAACAATATCTTCTATTGAATAATGAAATAGRCTGAAACTATAAAACTRCAGAACTGAAACACTTKCTCGAATGGTGGGATCTATCTYTGASAAGAGATGTGGYTGTTACAYKCATCTTTCTAAGCATAATGAATTACAATGAGGCTCTAGAGTTCTTTTTGATATTACTCATGAATTCCAAAACCCTAGACATCCAAAAACCTAAATCTAGGAGGTGAAACATCAAAAGTCACATGGGCCCCTATGGGTAAGTTGGTACCTCAACTTCCCATGGTCATAATGTTTGCATGCAACCTACTTTTTAGGCATGTGATAACTTGTTGGAAAGGTATTTTAGAGAACTACACATTCCTCCGTCAAACTTTGACTATGTCTATAGTTTAACTGTGGCAAGCCAAAAAAAACATTGTTTAGGCCTCCAAAATGACCCTGGGAGTACAAAAAGATGTGATGACATGAAAACATACAAAATAAGACAGTTGGATTAGGTGAGAGGCCACCAATATTCACCTGGAAGATGTGTAGGGCTTCAGGAAACCCAAGAAGTGTATAACCCACAATTACAAAGAAGTACATATGAATGTGCTAAACTAAAAATGCACATGAGGATCTAGTTGGAATAGGTGGGTGTCCATCAATAACCAATTGGATCACAACACCATCAAATACCCCTACTACAATGTTAACATGTGATATTTGCAATTCCAAGAATCCAAAATAATTCTTTCCACATTTCAAGTCAATGATGTGATTTTCCTTCAGTAGAAAAAGACTAATTAGTAACACCTTTAGACTATAGCTTAACTAAGTACATTCTTATAAATATCTTTTGTTAAGGATTGTTGAGCACTATTGATAATACAGTGAAGGTGGTGCACTTTTTGCACATAAATTTCCAGGGTTACTAATTTGGTTCTTCGCTGAACGTAGAGGGAAATTATTTCTCATTGATTCTCACATGCATTAGTAGTATGTATAAATATTTAAGTGATAGATGCACTCAACGAGAGAGTATTTTCACTTTGGTTCCAATTATTTTTAATTTGACATACTAAGGTGAAGGGAAGGATTATAAACTAAAACTTAAATTATTTAATATTTACTATGATGACCAGATCAAGGTGATTGGGATGTGTATAATGATCAATGCTATCTAAAGTAATCTAATATATGTAACTCTATAAACATCATGATTAATATCTTAAATATCCCCCTCCTAAACCCTAGCCCTAAATTAAATCCTAACTGTAACTCTGGATCCTAAGTGTCTTCGTTATTATTTATTTTGTAAATGTTTGATCTCATGGATTATTAACATTAATATTTAATCTTCATATAATTAAATTATCAAAGTAATATTATTAATGTAATTAATGTAATATTATTAATGTATTAGTGTTATATTCTTCTATGCAAAATACATTAAATAATGAATAAATATACTAATAGAAAATATAGTAATCATAATTATTACTATCTATTCAATAAAATATTTAATAGAGTTCAATGATTTTATAAAGTTTAATAAATTAATGAATTAAGTTTAATAATTTATATTTAATAATTAAAATATAGAATAATTATGCTTGAATGAATAAATGTATGACATTAATTACACAATGATATTAATGTTATGCAAGTATCCACTTAATTACAAATGTTGACACATTAATATTACATACTGCTATATTAATAATCTTCATAAAAGTTTTAATAATAATAATGTTATAGCTGATTTTTTTAATCACAATAATGTTACATTAATAGTGTTATGGATTTTAATGAAATTTTTCTATGGGTGGGAGTCTTTATTTGTTAATTCTCCCACCCATGACAAATAAAATAGATGAAAAGGATTTAAAAAATATTTATGGATGTACAATGGTCATAGTTTGTACCATGGTGCAATGTATACATTATATGATCCACATGTGCTATACTTAAATGTCCTTATAACAATAATAAATCATCATTTTCAAATTTCAACCTAATTTTCTATCAATATCCTTAGAATGAGTATAAACCATTTTCTACAAACTATAAAATAATTTGATTTCCTATAAATGTTTTTAAAACAAATATAAATCATCATATGTAACGTATAAATCAAGTAGAATAACTCATCATTTGCAAAGTTCAATATTATTTTCTATCAATTTTCTTATAACAAGTATACATAATTAAACGATTTTCTATCAATGTCCTTTGAACAAGTATAAATCAAGTAGACTTACTATCAATGTCCTTATGATAAGTATAATTCATCATCTACAAAGTTCAATATGATTTGGTATCAATGTCTTTAGAAAAAGTAAAAATCATTATTGGTTAAGTTCAAGATGACTTGCTATCAATGTACTTAGAACAAGTATGATTCTATGTTTCCTTCTATGTAATACATCGCATGAGTTCAAAGTTGTTATCTTTGTGACAAAGGAAAGATTTTGTTAGATTTTTTTTCTTAAAACTTGGCCAAAACTTTCTTTTCGTAATGTGTCAAACAAATACCAACCTTATCATGTGACAAACATAACCCGATGTTTCTATCTGACGAACAAAACTAGACATTGAAACATGATAATGATAGTAATGTTGCAATGTGACACACAATAACATTGCAATTTGACAAACATAGTAGTGTCACAATGTGACGATCATAAACAAACGTTGCAATGCGACAAATTTTTTTTGTCATCATAATGTGATGACGATATCCTCATGTTACAATGTGACAAACATTTCCAAACGTCACAATGTGACAAACATTACCCATTGTTGCACTTTGATGTACACAATGTGATGAACATAATCATATTGTCACAATGTGACAAACATAGCCTTGCGATCACAATGTCATGATCATATCCATATTGTCATGATGTGATGATCATAGCCTCGCCATCGCAATGTGATGAACATATCCTTGTGGTCACAATGTGATGCAAATATTCTGTCGTCATAATGTGACAAACAATGTTTTGTCATCGCAATGTGATGAACATATCCCTATTGTTGATATGTGATGAACATATTGCGGCAATGTGACAAACATAGCCTCGTCATCACAATGTGATGAACATATCCATATTGTTGCAATGTGACAAAAATACTCTCATCGTCATCCTCATAGTCACAATGTAATGCAACTATCATATCATCACAATGTGACAAAACAATGCCATGTTGTCACAATGTGATCAACATAGCCTTATTGTCAAAATAAATGTACTATCGCTGCAATGTAATGAACACATGACACTTATGTTCATCACATAGCCACAYGACACATGATAAACATACAAAGTTCACATGATAAACATACAAAGTTCAAGATAATTCATCATCTCCAAATTTCAAGAGGATTTTCTATTAATGGGATGAACATAGCCTCATCATTGCAATGTGATGCAAATACCATGTTGTGATAATGTGACAAACAATGACCTATCGTCACAATGTGATTAAGTTAGTCCCATCATCATAATAAATGTCCATTTGTCGTAATGTGATGAACATACACATTTATGTTCATCACATAGCCATATGACATATGATGAACATATGGCATTTATCTTCATCACATAGCCACTTTTTACTTAAATGTCTTGTCTTCGCAATGTGATGAACATAACCATATTTTCACAATGTGATGAACATAACCATATTGTCACAATGTGTCAAACATAAATATGGTTGACCTTGGTTGACAATGACTATGGTTGACTGTGGTTGACCATCAATGACAATGGTTAACCATGTTGGAAAGTTGTTGTCCATAGATGATGATGGCTAGACATAATGATATTGTTGCAATGTGATGAACATGGTAGGCCATAACCATTTTTCCATAATGTGAACAACATAACTATATTATCGAAAGGTGACAACATAACCTCATTGTTGCAATGTCATGAGCATATCCATATTTTCACAATCTGATGATCATATCCTCATCATCAAAATGTGACACAAATGTCTTGTCATCATAATGTCATAAATAATGTCATGTTTTCACAATGTGATGAACATAGCCATGTTGTCAAAATGTGATAAAAATGTTGTCGTAATGTGATGAACATAACCATATTGTTGCAATGTGACAAACATAGCCTCATTCTCGCAATGTGATGAACATATCCATATTGTCACAATGTGACGAACATAACCTCATCGTTGCAATGTGATGAACATATCCTCATCATCACAATGTGACATGAATATCATGTTGTGATAAAGTCACAAACAATGTCCTGTCATCACAATGTGATGAACATAGGTCCATCATCGAAATAAATGTCCTATTGTTGCAATGTGATGAATGCATGACATTTATGTTCATCAAATAGCCATACAACATATGATGGACACAAAATATTTATATTCATCACATAGCACATTTATGTTCATCAACATCACAATATCAATTCCACTTTATAAAAGTGGTTGATATACGTCGATCATTATGACCATAACCTCATCATCATTGTGTGATGAACATAGCCTCATCATCACAATATCTCCGTCATTGTCAATATGTGACAAAAAATATCATGTCGTCACAATGTGATGAACGTTGCCCCATCATTACAATGTGACTTAAATATCATTTCATCATAATGTGACACAAATATATCATCGTCGCAATGTGACAAACTTAGCCCCTCCCTCGCAATGTGATGAAAATCACCATATTGCTGTAATGTGATGAACATAACCTTATTGTCTCAATGTCATGAACATATCATTGTTGTCGCACTGTGACACATTTCCTGTCGTCATAATGTGACAAACAATTCCAAATGTCACTCTCTGAATGTCATCCATAGTCTTTGTCAAGGATGGTCATGGGAAACCATGCTCACCTATGGAAAAAAAATACCAAACATGTTTAACCATTGTCAAACATGGTAAATCACAGTCAACCACAGTCATGGTCAACCAAGGTAAACCATAGTGAATGATCCGAAAAGATCTTTTAATGACTGTGGTTGAGTTTTTAATTGCATGCATTAATTAACCATTTAAGAAGCTGAGTGAAAGAGGATGAATTAATGAAGGAACATAGCATCCATAAAATAGTATACAGATCTGAAATGAAGTAATAAGAACAACAAACCATAACAAGAGAAGTGATAACAGAGTTCGGCACAAAATTGCCTACGTCTCCAGACCTTTGTCTTAGTGGGGGAGGCTTCTTTATTTCTATTCAAAATCTCAAAAAATACATCACAATAGTGCCATTAGGCTACAATAATGATCTGGTCATGTTCTTCCATATCTCTAGAACCCAGCAGAAGAAGTGACACACAAAACAGATGATCGAAGCTCCCAGAAATGGCCCGCAAGCGTCTTCTCCTCAACAACTTCCCTGCATAAAAATGGCTTTGGCTTGGCTTCCCTTCAGCATAACTCTGCTCCGAATTTCCTCCATGGCCTTAAACAAGCCTCGATTTTATATATCTTAAGTTGATTATCCATCCCCAACTTCCTCCCAAAATCTGGGCTCAAAAAGAGTCCAAAATCTCCCAAAAAGGACCAAAATCCATTAAATCTATTGATAAAATCATTGAAAAAATCATTTTCCAATGTTAAAAACCAATTTTATTGCAAATATCAGGCTAAGCCCCCTAATATGGGTGCTATCTCCTGGATCTGGGTGCATGTGCATGTGATTTGGGCCTTAAAAAGGGCGCCTTAAGTGGGCTAAGATCCTTTTGGAGTGCGCCCCCCTGGTCTCATGGGATTTCCCCAAGATCCTTAGGTTGAGCTTATCCTTTGGGCGTGCCCATGAGGAGAGCGCTCTCCTTTTTTGGGTTGTGGTCATGTGTAAGAGTTAAACTATGGGATGGGGCTTAGCCCCAACCCCCATTTTGCCCCTTTTCACTTTATTGCACTTTATTTAAAATAAAGTGAGCTTGGTATTACAAGTACCACAAAGGCCGCATTGGTAAGGGAGTTTGGCTAAGTCTTGGGATAACCCAAGAGGTCATGATATCAAATCCAATGAGCTCTATAATATTTTTCCTATGAACCCATTGACCAATCCCATGGTGCCACGTGGCAACCCATGACTGGGTCACATGGCATTAAACAATTTGTCAATAAAGTGTCACTTGTCAACTGCTGGGTGGATCCTTGTCAATGACCAGTCACCTGCTTATGGGCTGCCACTTTTCGCCACCTACCTTTGCCATGTCAGTATTGCTGATGTCATGATGATGTCAACATTTGACTGGACCTGTTGACTTTTTGCCTATTTGGGCAAACGATCAGAATGCAATATCTTTCACATACGATGTCCGTTTGAAAATGTAAATATATGGCCAGAATCGGGAGAATGAGATGGACTCAATGGCGTTGGTTTTGTCAAATTCTAAGGACTTTCATTTTTGAGCCTTTTTGAGCCCTGTCAAGCTCTTGAATCCAATTCTAGATCACACCTACCCACTAAAGGACCTTTTGGTCCCCAAACGGTTACTGACTAGTCAACAAGCTCGAGATAGGCCATGGGCTTGTTCTCTGTCTTGGAACGCTGTCATGTGCACCTGTCTCATCAAGATCAACTGTAACACAATCATGACAACTGACAGTATATTGTTAGCCATTTGAACCCTGTTACATCTTATAGAAGCCACTATCATCCATGTATACAACATTACTAATGACAGCATCAAAAAGACAACTGCAAATGAGCTGATAAACTTGAAATATTTGCACGACATGAGCTTATCTTGAAGCAACTTATGATTGATTTTCCATTCAACAATCATTTCTTGTTCTTGCTTAAGATCGATTACTTCATTTGAAACAATTATTGGTTTGTTGCTTGCTTGCACTGCCTTCTTTAATTGTTCCATTGTTTGAAGTGTTTTATTTACCTTAACATGATGAGCATGAACCACATAATCTTGACCTGCTTTGGTTAATTGATATTGATTCTTTGTCTTGTAGAAGATTGCCTTACGATCTTATAGATATGGACTACCTAAGACCATTCCACATTCTCTTAATGACACTACATCACATGTTACTTCGTCCACATACTTAGATGAAATTGCAAATTTGATTGTGCACTGCTTTGTTATGTGCATTTGATGATGATTTCTTATCCATTTAAGTGTGTAAGGATTATGATGAGTTTGTATTTTTAACCCCAATTTCTTAACCAATTCTTCTGTGATTAGATTAGATTGAGATCCACTGTCGATTAATGTGTCTATCTTAGTGTGTCACATGATTACCCTTATATGAAACAAGTTGATTCTACAATCAATGCCTTCACCAATTTTACCTATCATACCAACCAATGAGATCTTTGATTCATCACCTGAATCCAATCCCAAGTCTATGGGTCTTGTTGTTGCTGCCACTGTTTGCATTCCTTTCTTTTCCTTGAACCACTTTTGCCTCTTATTGGGATGCAACTGCCAAAATCTGTCCTCATCATGTCCCTCTTTCTTGCAATTCTTGCAAGAGGGCTTCCCTTCCTCCCTCGTCACTGCGTTTGAATTCTTTCCATGCCATTTCCTCTTGTCCTCTTTCCTTGAAGACGATGATTCCCCTGACACACTTGATTTTCCTGCTTCAATATATGTCGCTTGAACATAAACCTCATCAAGGTTACTGGGTCCAAACATGAATACAGTGTTTCTAATATGTGCAGGTAAACCTCCTATATACTTCATAAGGGTTTCTTGTGTATGTAAAGGGATATCTAACATCAATGCCATTTTTCAAAATCCATCAGTATACTCTTGCACTGTTTGTCCTTTTCTTAGTTTTAAAGATTTCCATTCAATTAATGCTTTTTCTTTATAACCCAAAGGATAGAGTTGTTTCCTAAGTGCAGAAATGAAGCTTTGCCATGATGGAAATACATTACCCACTCATTGCATTCTGTTTTGCAACTTGCTTTGCCACCAGATGAGAGTTGTGCCTGCAAGTCTCAAAGATTCCAACTTGATTTGTGTGGCCTCATCCTTGATCTGTTGCACACTACAGTAAAACTCCATCTACCTGACCCATTTGTCAAGTTTCTCTGCATTTACTTCACCATCATATATGGGTAAATCAAATTTAGCATCAAGTTTTAATAATGACATTTCATTCTTATGTTTATGAGCATGTTTCTTTGCATTAGATTTAAAACTTGGACTTGAAGAAGAAGGAGAAGAAGGAGGTGATGGTGGAGGTGAAGAAGGAATCTGAGGATGATCCTCTTCCTCTTCACTTTTTCCCTTTGAAGATTCAACCAAAAAAGGTCTCTTTCGTTCCAAGTAATCCTCATACAAAACTTTCACCATCTCCGACATAGCAAGGAAATTTTTCCGGAACTCTTTCTTATCCTGAGAAAGCCCTTCTTCCGATGCCATCTTCTCGCTGTGAGAAGCTCTCTTTCTTAATCCAATTAATGGATTCTCTGCAACAAGCTCGCCTTCACCACACTGTAGTTTTCCCTGGTTAACATGCAAAACTCAAATCCAAACGTCAACTAGCTCTGCTACCACTTAATCTAGAAAGATGTTTTAATGACTGCGGTTGAGTTTTTAATTGCATGCGTTAATTAACCATTTAAGAAGCTGAGTGAAATAGGATGAATTTAATGAAGGAACATAGCAGCCATAAAAATTTATACAGATATGAACTAAAGAAATAAGAAAAACAAACCATAACAAGATAAGTGATAATGGAGTTCGGCACAAAATTGGCTACGTCTCCAGGCCTTTGTCTCAGTGGGGGAGGCTTCTTTATTTCTTTTCAAAAGATAAAAACATACATCGCAAAAGTTCCATTAGGCTACAAGATTGGTCTGGTCATGTTCTTCCAAATCTCTAGAACCCATCAGAAGAAACGACAAACAAAATGGATGAACGGAGCTCCCAGAAATGGCCCGCAAGTGTCTGCTCCTTAACAGCTTCCCTGCATAAAAATGGCTTTGGCTTGGCTTCCCTTCAGCATAACTCTTCTCTGAATATCCTACATGGCCTCAAACAAGCCTAGTTTTTATAGATCTGAAGTTGGTTATCCATCCCCAACTTCCTCCCAAAATCTGGGCTCAAAAAGAGTCCAAAATCTCCCTAAAATGACCAAAATCCATTAAATTTGCTGATAAAATCACTGAAAAAATCATTTTCCAATGTTAAAAACCCATTTTTTGGCAAATATCAGGCCAAGCCCCCTAATCTGGGTGCCAGCTTCTGGATCTGGGTGCATGTGCATTTGATCTGGGCCTTAAAAAGGGTGCCCTAAGTGGGCTAAGCTCCTTTTGGAGTGTGCCCCCCTGGTCTCATGGGATTTCCTCAAGATCCTTGGGTTGAGCTTATCCTTTGGGTGTGCTCATGAGGAGAGCACCCTCCTTTTCTGGGTTTTGGTCATGTATAAGAGTTAAACCATGGGTTGGGGCTTAGCCCCAACCCCCTTTTTGCCCCTTTTCACTTTATTTAAAATAAAGTGAGCTTGGTATTACAAGTACCACCAAGGGCACATTGGTAAGGGAGTTTGGCTAAGTCTTGGGCTGACCCAAGAGGTCCTGAGATCAAATCCCATGAGCTCCATAGTATTTTTCCTATGAACCCATTGACCAATCCCATGGTGCCACATGGCAGCCCATGACTGGGCCACGTGACATTAAACAATTTGTCAAAAATGTGCCACTTGTCAACTGCTGGGTGGATCCTTGTCACTAACCAGTCACCTGCTTTTGGGCTGCCACTTGTCGCCACCTGCCTCTGCCATGTCAGTACTACTGATGTCATGCTGATGTCAACATTTGACTGGACCTGTTGACTTCTTCCCTATTTGGGAAAATGATCAGAATGTGATATTTTTCGCATACGGAGTCCGTTTGAGAAAGAAAATATATGACCAGAATCGGGAGAACGATATGGATGCAATGGCATTGGTTTCATCGAATTCTAAGCACTTTCATTTTTTATCCCTTTTGAGCCCTGTGAAACTCATGGATCTAATTCTGGATCAATGAAGGTCATCCATATCGAAGGTCAACCATAATGAAGGTCTACAAAAGTTAACCATGTTGAAGGTCTACGAAAGTTAATCATGGTCATGGTCAACCATAATTAACCATGAAACCACAATAAACCATGTTAATGGTCTACCATAATTAACCATGCCAACCATAGTCAACCTTTCCTTCTAAAAATCAACCAAGGTCTACCAAAGTTATCTATAACTACCAAAGATAAATATATGACTACGTATTACTTTATTAGTGTATTAATACTTTATTAATGTTAAATTGTGTTAATACTTTAGTAATTTATTTATTAATGCATTTAATTCATTTTAAAATGTATTAAAATATATTACTTTATTATGGTATTAATACTTTAGCAATGTATTAATGTATTGATTACATTACATTATTAATTTATTAATAAGTTACATATACATTCATGTAAATTAATACTTTAATTTATACATTACATTAATATAATAATGTGTTAATACTTTAATAATGTATTACTACTTTATGAATGAATGTATTATTTTATTAGTGTATTTATAGTTTATTAATGTTTTAATGTATAAAGTCCCCGAGGTGTAGGACAGTCGGTGATGGAGTGTGTTGTTAAGCCACTCCGTGATGTTAAAGTCACCGGTTCGAAACCTGTGGGGACAAAAAATCCAACCATGTTAAGGGTTGGTGTGGCTCAGGCCGGGTGCGATCCCTGGGTGATTTTGACGGCTTAGATGCCCCTGAGTCGCGGTTTCTCAAGCCACAGGTTAATCGCGTAGCCAACAGGTTCCGCACAAATTAACAAACAAAAAAAATGTTATAATGTATAAATACTTTAGTAAGGTAATTGATTGATAATGTATTAATGTATAGATATTATTTGTATATTAGTACTTTATAAATGTATTAATCAATATTGTATTTAATGTATTAATTAATTAATACATTACATTGTTAACCTTTTAATACTTTAATATGCTACTTTATACATTAATATATTAATATTTTAATTTATACATAACAATGTAATAATATATTGTTTATATATTAATATTTAAATACTTAAATAATGCTTTACTACTTTAATAATGTATTAATTTATTAATACTTTAGTAATGTAATTATTAATTCTTTTAATGTATTTAATATATTACTTTATTAGTTGTTTTTCTTGGAAAAAACAGTGTCATTGTTATTCAATATTGAATCAAAGAAATAAGTTTATATATGCTTTGAGAGAGTGCAAAAAACACTATGTACTTCATACTATTTTGTTACATACCACATAATTATAAGTCTCTAATAGTGTCCTCACTCATAATAAACCTTACAAAAGATAAAATTTTCAGAAATTTACAAAAGTGTGATGATGTTCTTGACAAAAACAAAATAAACCCACTGCCCTTAGACCTATAAGACATAAAATTGACCATAGTTGATCTGAGAATCCTTGTAGATCTCCTCGAAATGGAGCCACTGAGGTTGCTTCTCCAGTGCTAGTTTTGAAAGGGAGTCTGTCATTGAATTGAACTGTCTATGGACATGTAGACCCTTCAACCATCTGAATTGAAGTTTAAGTTCATGAATCTTCACCTTACATAGTCTTAAGTTGAGAGCTTCCAATTGATACTTCCCATCCATCCAGTCTATGACAACCCTCAAGTCACTAGTCACCATTAAATATTCAATGTGAAATCCATTTGCAATAGAGAGGAGGTCCCATAATCCAAGAAGTGTTGTCTTAGTATTAGTTCCAACACCAATAGCAAAATATGCTTTGAATAAATGTTGGGTGCTCAACTTCGATACAATTCCTACACCACAAATGCCTCTTTTTGTGACACCATAAAAAAACCCAATAGGATTATTATCAAAATAAACTAGGTTCAAAATGAAATCAAATCATTCACCTTTGTTTGGAACAAGAAAATTCTTCATAGCCATCACTATTCTTAAGTTGGTGGTCGCATCATTCCTAGCCCAACCCTCAAACAAGATTTTGTTCCTATAGTGCCAAATTCCCGAGAGCATAATAAATGGAACTACCTTGTGTCTAGGAGATGAAATAAACCAGTTGTGAATATTTCCTTCTAAAGTAGGTCTGTTCCAAGATCTCTCTAATTTGAGTTGATTACAGACATCTTCCGAGATAGATTGTGAAATTGAACGTTGAATAAACAAATGCACTGTAGACTCTTCTTCGTTCAAGCATAGCGTGCAAACCGAGGACCCTATACTCCCCCTGAGCTTGTAATTTACCCCAGTTAGGACATGATCCTTTAAGTAGAGACACATAAAGATAATTATCTTGTATGGAAGCTTAACTTTCCACAATGCTTGATACCACTAAAATTAGATCCTCCACAACATCCTAAGCTGTAAGAATAACATAAGCTAATTTGGTAGCCACTGTTCCCAATGAATTATTCCATGACTAGGCGAACAGGTCCGCAACACTTTTAATAGTAACACCATTATTTCTTAACATTTCTAGATAGCCAGACCATTCAATAGCCAACTCACTCTCCAATCCAAGGTCCACTGTTGAAAGCCAATCATGTGTACTAGAAGAATTTAAAGAACAAGTGTATGTGATATGTGCCAAGGAGTATACATGTAGGTCATTCAAATGTCGAATGAGAGCATCTGACAGTTTATACATGTGATCAAAACCTATTAAAGGGTCATGTACGATCTGAACCATGGTCCCATTCACAACTGACCATGCCAACCACCTCTTCATTAGATGCAAATAATCCATAAAATTCTTCCAAAAGTTAGAAGCAACAAGAAACTTTTTATTATCAGTGTGCAACCAAAATAAAACCTCGACACCTTTCAAGTACTTTCCATGGACTGAGTCCAAACACCTCCCTTCAAAGGGAATTTGCAGCTAGTGCTTTTGCAAACTTGTTCAAGTTTTGAATTCTCCATCCTCCCAAATTTTTTTGAATTGAAATCAAATCCCAGCTAGCTAAATGAAACCGAGTGGGTTTTTTAACACATTTCCAAAGGAATCTAGAGAATATTTGAATGATGTTATTAATAACCTTCAAAAGAACCTTTGCTAAACATAGGTAATAAACCGACATATTTTGTAAAACATAATTGACTAGAACCAATCTACCATCGAGGGAAAGCCATCTACTCATCTAATGTCCAATCTTCTTCTCCATTTTCTAGAGTAGTTAATGCCAATCGTTTACTCTATAATCATTAGGTTTCATAAAAAAAACCCAAGGTGTTTGATCCCTTGATCCAAAGGAGAAACAAGGATTCCAAAGATCTCTATTACTCTCTTGAGAAGATCATCATTTAAATTATGAGAGAGGAAATATGATTTTTGACCGTTTATTTCCATACGCGAGGCCTTATAAAAGCTTGTTAGAAGATATTTTTGGGCAAACCACTCTTCAATAGAACGAGAGCCAATAATTAAAAAATCATCCCCAAAAAAGTGAGTAATGAGGATATCTTTTGCAACCTCAATACCCTTGAATTTTACCGAGACTTTCGACCAACAACAAAAATAGCAAAGATAAGAGGGGACAACCTTGTTGCAGTTCTCTATGACTTTTGAAAAAATATATTGGAATTCCATTAACAAAAATTGCATAGTTAACACTAGAAACACAACCCATTATCCATTGTATCACCTCTTATTTTAGGCCAATTTGAATTATCATTAAAAGGTAATGCTAGCTCCGATGCCATACTAGAAGCCAACTTCCCTTTTAACCTATTCGCAATCATTTTCTAAATGACTTTATACACAAAATTACAAAGTGCAATAAGAGTCATTAAAAGAGGCAAGTTTAATCTTTTGGGATAAGGGGCACACAAGTAACATTCAATGATCCAATAACTTTGCTCTTCAATATAATAATATATATATATATATATATATATATATATATATTTATTTATTAGTGTATTAATATTTTAGTAATATATTAATTTATAATATATTAATAATTTTATATTTTTATTAGTATATTAATATTTTAATAATGTATTAATTTATAATGTATTAATAATATTTGGAAAATTTTAACTAAATTTTAAACTTATTTAAAAATTAGCATAGCCACAATTATGTGGCTGATTAAAGTCGAAAGACATATATCATTTAAAAAAAACCCTAATTCACCTATTTCATTTACAAACAAACCCCAATTCACCTATTTCATTTACAAACAAACCCTAAATCGCCATTTTAATGTGAATGCACTGCTGATCCTATACAAGACGACTATCTACACTCAGAGGTGGCATGAACTGTGCCTTCCACTGTATAAATACACAACCTTTAGGTTATCTGTATAAATGCTGCCTTATTAATTATCGATCCATTTTGCCATATTACTATATTTTTAACCATCAAAGTCAAAATCAAATTCAAGTTCAAGTGCATGTAATGTTTCTGAGCGATCTCACTACAATGATTTCACAGTAAATGAAAGCTGCTTGAATGGAAATAGAACAGCAGATCTGAATTCAAGAAATAAATCAATTGTTTTCATTACAAATATAATTCGACCTATTTATACATCCTGGTCATCCGCTAAACCACGCTGGCCTATTCCCAACGTCTTCTTCGTAAATGTCAACATCCCACAATGTGAATAACTTCTTTATCTGAGGAGAAGGGCTATAGCCTGCGGATGAAACTGATCCATCAATAACTTCTTTGTCGTGAATATTGGCTGGACTACGAGAACGAGAAAGGGAATCAGAACTCAATTCCGAATGGACGAATATAACTGAGTCATCAACAGCTTCTCTCTCATGGTTTTCGTCTGGACAAATCGTGTTTAAATCCTCGAACCAGATGATTCGACTGCACATAAAGGTGGTCATAAAAAACGCCACAGAAACCTAAGAACACCTTACTGTCATATGTTATATATATTAAATATATAGCATATGGAATATATTAAGTATAATCATAAAGGAGGTAAAATCAAGCGACGGCGACGGCTGGTACAGTAACCCCAGGGCATAAAAATCCAGCAGGTGGCGGCAGTCATTCACGAATACGTGGTAAGGAGGTGGTTATGAGATGGCAGCTGGTAATATGAAACGTTAGGTGTGGGCATCAGAAGGCCAGTTCAGAAACACAACTTGGGCATTTATTTAGATGTCATAGTTTAATCTTACTTAATTATTTAAACGTGGCAATTACATATCCTTACAGTAATTTTTTAATGTGATTAGGTAAATGTTAAAAAGTAAACATGTTAACGGATGCCTTGATAAATGCAAGAAAGTTATGAACAATAAATTTGACCCATTGATTTTGAAGGACGATTAAGAATATGTCAGCATCTTCAATGCATAGCCATCACATTAGGATTTAAAGTTAAATAAGGTTAATTAATTGTGCTTATTGTCAATAGATTTCTTTCCGCATAAAAATCAAAAAACGAAAATCATCATTACAATTCCAAAGAATTCTAACATTTTAGTGGAATTTTACACCTATTTAGAAAAAAAACGAAAAACGGTAACGGAAAACGAGTTTCATCATTCGAATTCCAAATTTTTAAAATCAAATGGTCACGGAAATCGACCTTAATCATTTTTTTTTGTTAAGCCGAATCAGATTTATTGTTCATAACTTCTTTGCCAAGGCTACGTTCCTTAATCGTGAGGCGATTCCAGTTTATCCTCTTTATCGTGACCCTGTTCATGATTTTGGATTTTTCTGTTTTGATCCCGCAGCACTTAAGTTTATGGAACCTGACTCCTGAGGAAATCCCTCTTGCACCAGAAGCTGCAGCTGTTGGATTGGAGATCCAGGTGGTGGGTAATGACAGTGATGAAATGTTTTCTGTTATGACAGGAACCCTAGCCCAATTGGATCGACGTGCTCCTCTTTATACCACGGATGGGTACAATGACTTCAATACTTTTCATATGCAGACAGCTTTAGAGACAAAAGGAGGCTCAAGTGGGTCACCAGTAATTGATTGTGACGGACAAGCAGTTGGATTAAATGCTAGCAGCAGCGAAGGTTCTGTTGCACTTTTTCTTCCACTGGATCGAGTGGCAAGTACTTTGAAAATTTTACAGAGGTGCAAGGACGAGTCCAACATTGGATGGCAAGCAGCTCATATTCCTCGAGGCACACTCCAGATACCCTTTTTCACAACGGATTCCATGAGGCACTTCGGTTAGGGCTTCCACGCGAAGTTGAAGAATTAGTAAGAAAGGCTTTACCTGCTGAGACGGGATTTCTTGTTATACATTCCATGGTGCCAGGAGGTCCTGCCCAGAATCATTTGAGGATATGGGATGTACTTGTCCGGGTAAATGGTGATTTTGTGACGCGTTTCTTGAAGTTGGAGACAGTGCTGGACGATAATGTTGGAAAGGCAATCGATATAGAGGTTGTGAGGGGTGGTGTTCTTGTAAAGGTTAGTTTGAAGGTCCAGGAACTACATTCTATAACTAGCAATTTCTTAGAACTAAGTGGTGGCGTAATTCATCCTATATCGTACCAACAGGCTAGGAATTTCTTGCTTTGTTGTGGTCTATTATATGTTGCGCAACCAGGTTATATGTTGACAACTGCGGGTGTTCCTCCTCATGCCATTATTAAAACATTGGCAGGGAAAGAAACCACACGACTTGAAGATTTTATATCCATTTTGTCCAACTTACATAGAGGAGTACGGGTTCCGCTAGAATTTCTGACACGTGAAAATCGTCATCGAATTTCGTCTGTTCTTGTCGCTGTTGACAGACATGAATGGTATGCAAAGCCTGAACTCTACACTCGAGACGATGTGACTGGACTGTGGACAAGAACGCCTGTAATGTCGACCAGACTTGATCCAGGCAAGACAATGAGGAAACGGATGAAAAATCAAGCTGAGCCCGGTGGAGCACCGATAATTAAATTTTCATCTGCCGAGCAAATCATTGAATCAAGTCTTATGATGGTTGAGGTTCATGTACCACCATCCTCATTACTTGATGGTGAGCAGATTAACCCTCTTTTACAAACAGGGGTGGTGGTCTATCATGATGGAACCGTGGGAATAGTTGCGGTTGACAGGAACACAGTGGCCACACCTGTAGCAGATGTCATGCTAGCATTTGCTGCGTACCCAATGGAAATCCCTGGGCAGGTTCTTTTTCTGCACCCTGTTGTTTTTCTGCATTAGTAGGATATGATCCTGCGGCACTAGGTCCAGCTGGGGCTGCAGCTGTACGTGCAGCTGCTCTTCTTCCTGAACCTTCTTTGAATAGGGGCGATGCTGTATATCTCGTTGGGTTGAGTCCGAGCTTACAAGCTAGCTCGCTCAAGTCCTTTGTCTCAAACCCAGAAGTTTCATTGAATATCAGTCCAGCTGATATTCCCCGGTATAGAGCCATGAGCATGGACGTAATCGAATTAGAAGCAGAATTTGGGAGTACATTTTCTGGTGTACTAGTCGATGGAAAGGGAAGGGTTCAGGCATTATGGGGCAGCTTTTACAACTCGTCGCGGAAAGAGATTCCATTGGTGCGAGGAATTCCAATTTATGCCGTCAGCCAGGTATTAGAGAAGATTATTAATGGAAATGTAGATTCACCTGGTTCCCGTTTGGTTTTTAATGGAATTAAAATCTATATGCCCCTTCTCCGCATTTTAGAGGTTCACCTTTGTCCAATTTTACTTTCAAAGGCCCGTAGTTTTGGGTTAAGTGACAAGTGGATTACCAAGTTAGCAAAGAAATATCCTATGAGACGACATGTGTTGCGGGTGGAGTGTTGTTTCGCGGGATCACGAGCAGAAGGTAAGGTGCAGACTGGTGATATGGTATTAGCCAGAAATAGGAAGCCAATTACCAATTATCGTGATGTTGAAAATGCTTGCCAGCTTCTTGACGAGAGCAACGATGAACAAGGAAATCTAAGAATGACGATTTGGCGGAAGGGTAAAGAGATTAAGGTTCTTGTGGGCACCGATGTAAGAACTGGGTTTGGAAGCACGCACATGTTAAATTGGAAGACACACTCAGCTGTCCGTTCATTGGGATTTTGGCCTGAACAAGGGCATGGCGTATACCTGTCAGGATGCATTCCTGGCAGCCCTGCCGATAGATATGGAGTTGCTGCTACTGCTGCATGGATTCTTGAAGTAAATCAAAAGCCCACGCCGGATTTGCAGACATTTGTAAATGTAACAAAGGAAATCGATCACGGTGATCTCGTTCTTGTTCGGACATTGGCTTTATATGGAAATGACCATGTTTTTACTGTGAAGCAATATCTATATTACTGGCCTACGTGGGAACTTAAATTTGACCCAGAAACGGCAATATGAAATCGGACAACCATTAAAACTCTCCGATTCAAAATCTTGCTCTAATTTCATCATTGTAATACTCTTTCGAAAGCATGAATACTCTAATTTCATCTTGCTCTAATTTCATCATCTTGCTCTCTGATTCAAAATCTTGCTCTAATTTCATCTTCTTGCTCTCCGATTCAAAATCTTGCTCTAATTTCATCATTGTAATACTCTTTGTAATACTCTTTCGAAAGATGAACATGGTTTTTAACTCACGGCCTGCCTACAAGATTATGGTTGTATATTGTAGAATTTTTGTTCAATTAAAAATAAGTGTAGTTTGCCAAACAAAATATATAACTATTTAACAATTTACCAGATATTTATTTTGAAGATAAGAGATCTACTCGATCATTTTTCCATGGAAGACATCTTGGTTATGGATAAGTAAACATACTAATTGCGTTTTCTTTGCTATGGAGGGTAAAAATTGGTATGGATAAGTAAACATACTAATTGTGCCTTTTTTT
>JASDQU010104216.1:238066-251299 GCA_032191745.1 Picea mariana | reverse complement strand
GCTAATCCATGGAATCTTTTGACTTCAAAGATATTCCTTGGGTATGGCCAATCCTTGATTTCCTTTACTTTCTTAGGATCCAACTTCAACTTATTCGAAGAGATTACGAACCCCAAATAAATGAGCTCTTTCTTCATGAAAAATGACTTCTTCAAATTTATCAACAACTTCTCTTGTTGTAACCTCCTTATCAATAGAGTCAAGTGTCTCAAATGTTCTTCCCTAATCTTACTGAAGATCAGTATATCAACAATATACACAATTACGAACTTTCCAATGAAATATTTCAAGACTTTGTTCATCAATCTCATGAAAGTACTTGGCGCATTTGTCAAACCAAATGGCATGATAAGCCATTCGTATAATCCTTCATTTGTTTTGAATGTTGTCTTCCATTCATCACCTTCCCTCATTCTAATATGATGATATCCACTTTTCAAATCAATTTTTGAAAAAACCTTTGCTCCACTCAAGCTATCCATGAAGTCATCCATCCTCGGTAAAGGAAATATATACCTGATGGTGATTTTGTTTATAGCTCTCGAGTCTGTACACATTATCCATCCACCATCCTTTTTTTGACTTAGCACTGTTGGCATAATGCATGGACTCTAAATTTCTCTAATCAACCCTTTGTCCATCAAATCCTGGACTTGGTTCTTAACCTCTTCATTCTCTTGCGACATCAATCTATACACTTCCTTGTTTGGTAAACTCTCTCCTGGTATAAGTTCAATGTGATGTCTTATACTTCTGATGGTTTCCAATGAATAAGGTAAATCGTCCACCACAATATCAGCAAAATTCTCCAGCAGTTCTTGAATTTCCTTCGGTAGATCATCTATCGAAGTACTGGTCAAGATGACTCTATATTTTCTTACCACAACAAACTGCATGTCTTGATCCTTCTTGACATCATCCAGAAGTTCCTTCCCACTCATGAGAAGTATAGTATTGCCTGTTTCTTCTTTCACCTTCTTGTCTTCAATTGGCAGCAACATATGCATCTTACCATTCTTCTCCATGGTATATTTATTCTTTATTCCATCACGAACAACATTCATGTCATATTTCCATGGTCTCCCCAACAAAATATGACAGAAATCCATGGGAATAACATCACACAAGATCTCATCCCTAGATCCTCATATCTTAAATTCAACTAAACATTGTTTAGTGATAGTTACTTGGTGTCCTTTTTGCAACCACAAAACTTTATATGGGCTCGGATGTGCAATTGTTTCCAATTCCATATTTTCCACCATATTTGTGGAGACTAGATTATTTGTGCTTCTGTTTTCTACAATTACCTTGCATACCATGTCCTTGGTCTTGGAAGCAGTTCTAAATAGACTGTTTCTTTGGACTGGATTCTCGACCTCTTTCTCTAGTTTCAAGAGAATTTTCCTCATCACTAATGATCTTCCACCTTCTGCATCTTCTACCTCAACATTTTTCCTTTACGCTTATGAAAAGTGAGCTTCACCTCCTCCATATTTTTTTCTATTAGGTCATTCAAAATATTTGTGTCTGATCTTTCCACAGACAAAACACCTTATCTCACCACCTCTTCCTCTTCCTCTTCCTCTAGCTCGAGGAAAAGTGTTATTATCGGCATATTTTCCTCCCTGTGAACTTCCTCCTCTTTCAAGGTGAGTATGATTTATCTTTTCTTCATCTTTGGGCTTCTGTACTCAGTCCCAGGCAACTGATTTTTCTCTACTCTGACTTCTACCTCTGCCCCTTTGACCTTGCTTTTGGGCCAATTTTTCTCCTACCTTCATAGAAATATGATAAGCATCTTCCACATTTCTGATTGTCACCATGCTCATCTCATCCTGGATGTCATATCTCATACCATTCATGTATCTGGATACCTTTTCATCATCACTCTCACAATGACCTACTATGATGTTAAGTCAGTAAAACTCTTCAGTGTATTCCTTCACTGTCGTTCCTTTCTGTCTCAAATTTTGCATCCTTCGAAACAGATTAATTTTGTAATATCTGGGTATAAGCTTGGCTTTCACCATTTCTACCATCCTATCTCAGCTTTTTATTTTATGTTTTCCTTTGCAACGCCTATCATCCTGTAGTTCATCCCACCACAATATTGTGTGCCCTTTAAGTCTAGTGACAACATGTTTAACTTTCTTATCTTCCTCGATATCTTCATAATCAAAGTACTTATCAATATGTCTAAACCAATCTAGAAGCTCTTCAATGTCTAAGTTTCCTTCCTACATCGAAATATCCATATTTTCGCTAACACTTATTCTTGAAACAACTTTGAATAGACGTTCTTCTGCAACATCTTCGACTACAACTTCTTCTTTGGCTCTAGCCTCATTTTCATTTTTGGCTTCACTAACATCTCCTGTAATAGTAGCTCATCTTTTTATTGTCTCCATAGCATCTAATCAAGCACGAAGTTCTCTCATTCACCTTTCCATAGCTAGATTGGGCATTGGTCTCTCTTGACATCTTCTGGGTGACATTTTTTAAATCTATTCCACATAGAATACAAGTCACAACTTTCCCTATGCCTTCTCTTGCTTACATAAAACAATGATTGTAGGCTCTGATACAACCTTGATGCAACACCTCTACATCGACAGGTTCTGCTTGACTTCGCGGTATAAGGATCGTTCTTGGTCTCTCCTTTGAGTTAGAATGACTCTTCTAGTTCCCACTAGAACCCTTAACAAATATAACCATAGCTCCTTCTTAGGAGTTACACTTGTGCAAAAAAGCACTAGGCATGAACTCTCACCCACGTGATCAACTCGTGTGACCACAGCCTTTTCCCAAAAGGGTATCTCATCTTTTGCAACTTCGCAATCCTTTATGTGAGTCCCTTTGACTCCTTCAATCCATGAAACCCCAAAAAGGGCTAACGGGTCTTTGGCTCCTCCCTTATGTATCCACTATGTGACCTCACTCATGTCCTAGGGTCCACCTCTAAGCGCGTCGAGATTTCACGACTCATGAGTTCACGATACAACACTCTTGTTTTCCCCAAAGTCCAAACTCGCGACTTCTCTACTACTATAGGTCAACGGTCCAAATCCTTCTATGATCTGATGGTCTAGATCCCATCGAAATTTCGTGACTCATGCCTTCTTGTCACAATCTCCACAACCCCGAATTTTCAAATGACGAAATTCCAACATGAGATCAACGATCCTCGTCGATCTAGATCTGATGGTTACTCTTCCTACTGAGCCTACAAATGCTTAAGGATTCTCTCCTTAACATTTCTTTTGGTCTGTAAGATCTAATGGTCCACAAAATTTTGATGGTTATCCCTCTGAGAAAATTCAACTGTATGTTCGATTCCTTGATGAATCCTGACCAAATAACTTGGCCTCTTTTTCTCCCAAGCTTGACTTCTGTGAGGTGATTCCATGCATCATCCTTTCCTCGACCTTCTTCAAAGTATCAGTCCCTCCTAACATTGATTTATGATGCAAACTAAAGGATTCCTAAGGGATTCCTGCATGCACTCCTTGCGACATTCACACATAACCTCTAGTTATATGAATCTCTTAGTTCTGTGCACTTCTTGTAACAAAAGCTCTTCAACCATTCACTAGATTGGAAAAGTCTAAGACCTCAACTCGCCTGCGCATACCTTGCATGACTCTATGTTATCCTTACATCTCTTCTAGTATGAGGAAAATAGTATCTCTCCTGATCTTTTTTGAGATGAAACTCAGAACCTCGTCAACGCACTCCTTCCGAACTTTCACTGCACTCCTCGCAGGAATTCTCAGGACGCGAAACAATTGAAACTCATACTCTTCTTCTCATGGATTTTATACATTCAACATGAAATCATGCATACACACATATCATTGAAATAAATGCATAACAAAGAGTATAAGAAAACTGTAAACATGCGATTTAATAGATTTAAGCAAAATTCATAAACACCATGAATTTGGATCAAAACCTTTTGATATTAATCCAAGTGCATTTGTACATGGGTTCAATAGCAACAACAATCTGCTTATACAACTTTATGTTATGTTCTCCTATTCTCTTGCTCTACTACTCTCTAAATCTTACAATGAGAATAATGGTACAATACAGTACATGCGAGGGAGGTTTCTAGAATTTTCCCTCCTACACTCTAATCTATCTAATCGAAATTAAAATCTACAACTACTTTACATTTATTACAATAAATGCCTCCAACAAATAGATGAGAGAAACCACTCATGATCTGTATTACAAGTCAAAACATAAATGTGAATGTATCCTTTCGATATATTACATTAATGTCTTATGCTTTCAAATTCAAAACATTCTCAAAATGTGTGTTGGTGCATATCCAACTATCCTCTACTTGTGTGTGCCTTCTTTATCGATGATGCTCCTGCATCACTCTGATACCACTTGGTGGTATCAGACTATATTCTTTCACCATCCTTCATTTGTATGCAGTCTGCAAACAAAAAACTAAGCTCTGATACCACTTGATGCAGACCCCCCTTCTCTCCTAAGGGCTCTGGGACCTCCCATTCTAGGATCGATGAAGAAACTGAGTCTGTTTGACTCTTTGGACCCTCAAGAACCTCAAATCCACTTAACATGCCCTCTTTCTCTTAAATCATAGGTTATATGGAACCCATGGCTTTCTCCTTAATTGCTTTAAAAACCTTAGTGTAAATAGGTGCTAGCTCTCCTGGTTAAGCCTCTCTTTAAGTGACCAAGGTTGTGACTAGTCACTTGATCGAAAGGTGCATCACAACTTCATGTATCGGGCCTTTACATGTGAGTCACCTCAACTCTCGTGACCTTCGAAATTCTGATAGGAGCCTGGCACGTGCTATCCCCTCTATTCTCCTTTACCGATGTGACCCTTCACTATGACCACTCTCCTAACTCAAAAGGCGTTTCACGATTTTGCATATTGGGTCTTTGCATGCGAGTCACCCTAACTCTCCTGACCTCTAAAATTCCAATCAGGGCCTAACACGTGATAGCTCCTCCCTTACCTCCATCCATATGACCCCTCACTATGACTTGGGGCCAAACCTTCAGAGCGCTTCGCGATTTCATGTTTTGCAAAGTTTGTTTTCTCATCCTTTCGAAACCTGAACTTGCGAGTTTTGCTCGATAGATAAACGGTCCACAATGGTCCTGATGTCCTTTTCGCGTATCAGGACTTTGCACTTAGCAAAGTTGGAGGAATTCTCACCTCCCTTATCCCAATATATGATCTCTTGATATCTCCTTCCCTCGAAATGAATCAATGGTCCAGATCTCTCCTTGATCCAATGGTTTAGATCAAATCGCAAACTCAGATTTCACGAGTTCCCATAACTCTTACCTATGATTTCCTGAGTTGCGAAGTCCCCAAAAGACTAGATGTATTGTCCACGATCTTCCATCAATCGATGGCTGTGATCAATTCACAAACTCAAATTTCATGAATCCTCATGAATCTTCCCTTTGACCTTTCCACTCTGTGAGTTAGCAAAATGTTGATATCTTGCCACGTGCCCTCCTTGACAATGGACGACACTGATGATTTCAGAATTTCCTAACCCCACTCCTCCTATTTACTTTCAAATATTATCATTAGTTCACTTTACCTTGATCGGGTGGCTACGATTCTTTTTCACTCAGACCGAATGACTGAGATCTTTCCTCCTCTGCGCTTGCTCCTCATTGTCTGGACATTGATCGGATGGTCCAGATCTCTTCCCCTGATCTTAATCTTTCTTCAGACATAGAAGATTTTCTAAATATTCAAAGTTTTCAACATTTTTCCTTCCTGCGATTCCATTTCTTGGATCACTTTCGTAGTTATTGGAAAGTGTTATCCCTTCTGAGCTTGATCTCCTCAAAGATTTTCATCTCCCAAGCACTTCTTTCTTTTCGAAGAAATTTCATCTCACTTAGATTTAGATATTTATTGAAAAGAATTCTTCCCTCCTTCCTGGTGTTCCTCTGTTCCAGTCCTTCGTGTTCTTACAGAGTCTCTTTGACACTAAATCTAATTCTAGATCTATGCACTCCTTGCAGCAGATTCTTATGCAAGATCTGGATTCTTGCAGACGAGTGTGCACTCCTTGCAACACCCACTTTGCGCTACCTGTGAAGGAAATCTTACACTATTTATTTTGAGCTTTATGATTCGAAATAGACCATGTCAATGCACTCCTTGTGGACTCTATGCACACCTTGCACCAGCTCACAAAGAAAAGCGATTGAGAATTATACAAAAATTCTAAAGCTACATACACTCATAGCAAGATTTGTTCATTCTTGAAAACAACAATAACAAAGAATTGTGAACAACAACAGTCTTGCACATTTGGGTCAATTTTCCTTAGTTATCTTCATTCAAAATTAAAATATGACTACAACAACAATAAAAAACAACAACTATTGGTCAAAAAATTACTACTTTCTCACAACCCCTGTAACCCTTCCTTAGGGCATACAAAACCTCTCTTTATACAAAATAAACAAACTAATGTCTATCTAATTGTGGTTACATCGAGACTAGGGTTAAACTCCCAGGTCATGCGTGCTCATTTTGTCTCCACACGCATGATCTTTCCTTTTTTGTTTTCTATCAGCCTCAAAAGATTTGCAGTATTGGCCAACATTCGAGACTCTAGATTGGTTCTCAGGCGCTGAGTTTTCCTGCCATGTGTACTTGCTAACGGTGCTCCTACATCATGGTACAATGAACGAGAGAGAAAAAAGGGACCCTTCATCTTCGTATTTTCGGGAAACTACATCTGCAACCACATTTCCTTTTCCTTTCTTGTAAATGATCTCATAATCATATCCATAGAGCTTAGTCACCCATTTTTGTTGCTCTGGGGAGGAAATGCATTGTTCTAGAAAATACTTGAGGCTTTGATGATCTTTCTTAATTTGGAAGAGTTTCCCCAATAGATAAGGGCAGCAAAGATCAATGACATGGAGAATATCCAACATTTTCTTTTCATAGATTGATTTGCCTAAAATTTTTTTAGACACTTGTCTGCTAGTAAAGGCCAAAGGCCGACCCTCTTGCATAAGGACATTGTCAATTCCTTTCCTTGAAGCATCACATTCCAGGACAAAGGTTTTTGTGAAATAAGGATGTTCCAGGCCTGGAGTGGTGCACAGGGCCATCTTCAAGGTTTCAAAATCCTTAGAAACTATTGGATTCTAGGTGAAAGAATTCTTTTTAAGGAGTGTAGTGAGAGCGGCCACAATCTTTCTGTAATTCTTATCAAACTTGTGATAATAACCTGTTAAGCCCAGAAATCCATGCAAGATTTTGTGATTCTTTGGGTGAGGTCAGTCTTTCATAGCTTCAATATTTTTAGGATCCACCATGACATCATGCTTGCCAACAAGATGACCCAAGTACTTGACTTATGAGGCACCAAAAGCACATTTAGATTGTTTCAGGAAAAGTTGGTGTTGAGAGAGTAGATGGAGAACTCGATCCACATGAGGAAGATGGTATGTACAGGTTTTTCTATAGATGAGGACATAATTAAAGAAAACTAAGACACAATGACAGAGAAAAGGACGGAAGACATGATCCATGAGGCTTTGGAAAGTGGAGGGAGAATTACACAAACCAAAGGGCATGAGAAAAAACTCATAGTGGCCCTCATGAGTTCTAAAGGTAGTCTTAGGAATGTCTGCCTCTTTCATATGGATCTGGTGGTAGCCAGAATGAAGATCAAGTTTAGTAAAGAACTGGGCGCCACTCAATTCATCCAAGAGGTCATCAATGACAAAAATGGGAAATTTGTCTTTAATGGTGAGTTTGTTGAGGGCATAGAAATCAGACACATGTGCCAAGCAGGGATGATTTTAAGGATGAAAAATTATTTTTAAATGTAGAAACCTTCGCGAATCTTACTAATCCTTCATATGCCAACTATAAATGTTTGGTGATAATTTTGTAAAAATATTCAAACTTCTAAGTATTTTATATAGTTTTACTAAAATTCTAGTGATTTTTAAAGTAAAATAATTTTATGCTATAGAATTTGGGTGAATAATTTTTAAAATAGCGAATCTCGTTTTTGGAAAAACCATGGAAAATTAGCCCAGGAGTGAAATTTAGCCCCTAAAATCATCCCTGGCACCAAGAGCCTTCTTTATTCATGACAATGACCACAGGAGAACAGTTGGGGTTCATACTAGGGCGAATAACACCTGCGTTAAGAAGTTCTTGAACCATTTTCTCAATTTCATTGTTTTGGGAAAAGGGGTGACGATAGGGAGGAATATTGGGAGGAAGTATTTTTGGGACAAGGGGAATGGAATTATCATTAACACCACGGGAAGGAGGGATTCCCTAGGGAGTGGAAAAAACCACTTGATCTTTAGAGATGATGGATTGGAGGTCTTGCGGAACAAAGGGTGTCTTAGTTGCTTGTATGGCATGGAGTTGAGAAATAACACTCGAATGAGATTTTTTTAGCATATTTTCCATGCAATGGGAAGTGATGATATTAGGGGAACTGACGGTGATGCCTTGGAACTTATATTTCTATCCCTCCTGGTCAAATTGCATGGTTAATTCCTTAAAATCCATGAAAATGGGACCAAAAATCCTTAGCGAGTCTGCACCCAACACAATGCCACAACCACCCATGTCAATAGCAAACATATGAGATTTTAGGTGGTAGTCATCAATTTGAATATGCACATTTTCACAATGCCCTCCACATTTCATGGACCTGCTATTGGGAATCATGATTTGGAAATTATTGACTACACGGATATAGCAATTAGTTTCTTGGGAAATGCGGCAATGAATAAAATTTTGAGTGTTGCCACTATCAAAAATAATGATGACCATCCTATTATTGATGTATACAATTAGTTTGAGGGTTTGTGGAGCAGAGAAGCCCATGAGAGCATTTAGGGAAATGACCAGTTCTACTTCGGGAGGGTCTGAGGGAGGGGTAATGTCTGTGGGTTCAGGTGACTTAGACACAAGGGGAGCTTCAACATCCTCTTCTAAAACATCCTCTGGGATGTCCATAAAAGAATTTTTTTCCTTACACTTGTGTCTCAAAAAATATTTTTTATCGCAATTATAACAAAGGCCTTTGAGTTGGTGTTCATCCATTTCAGCCCTGGTCAATTTTTGGATCTTTAGTGGAGTAGAAGGAGGAGTTAGATTTACTAGTTTAATGAAAGGAATGAAGGAGGGTTTCAAATTTTGAGAAGAGACAACCTGTTGTTCTTCCTTAGCTCGTTTAGTAGCCTCCACCCAACTCTAAGGTTGAGCCATGAGGACATGGGCACGAATCTCATCCTTGAGGCCACTGATAAAACATTCTTGGAAAAGTATCTATAATGTCTTCCATTGCGCCATATTGTTTCAACTTTCTCAAATGGCCTAAATGGTTGGTGTCAGTGTCAAAGAATTCATAAAGCTCTTCCACAAAGTGTGTCCATGCAACATACCCTTGACGTGTATTTTTTTTCCATTGCCACCATTGCCAATGTTCTTGATCTAGATGGAGAACATCATATTAGAATTTGGCCAAGCCATCTGTAATTCCATACAAATATAAATAATGTTCCATTTGATTTACCCAACCAATGGGATCCGAGCCATCAAATTTGGTCACATCCACTTGCAAAAGGTGTAGGTCATACTGAAAGTGATGGAGTTGATAATTATGGGAATTAGAGGAAGTTTCATCTTTGGTATTCAAAGGTGGGTCAGATAAAGGGGGATCTGCAGGGATATGCAGCTTGGTGCATATCATCGAAGCGACAAATTCAATCTAGGTAGTCATGTCTTATTTGAGGTCTTCTTTGAGTTCCGCAATTGAGGTGACGATGGAGGAATGCATGTTTTTATTGATGGTGGAAATATTGGCAYTGATTTGTCTTACTTCTTTTTGGGTCTCTATGAAATTAGATTGCAATGTATTGAAGCAATCCTCCAAGTCTTGGGTACAGTTATGGGCCATGATGACAAGGGAACCGAAGAGGGGCAGGTGGGGTCAAAAAATTTGCTAAAAAATGATAGGTATGAATGTGATAAGGGCAAAGAGATAAATGCAATGGAATAGGTCTCAAATAATAGGAATAATGCAGTGATGAAATGACCAAATGCTTAACCAGGAAGAAATGTGTAGTGATTTGGCAACTTGAACACAGTTGCGTGACAATAGATCTTGTCTTTTTTATTTAATTTTTCCCTCCCAAAGGGTTATGTATTCAAGGGTTCTATAGACAAGGGTTTTCCCTGTGCTATAGCTCTCTGATATATGTGTGGGTTCCAATAGTAGTACTTGTCCCAATATACCTAGATACTAGAGAGTATCTTCCCGAGTGTTGTTCTCGAAGGCACTATAGCAATCAGGTGACTGATTAGTTTATCTAAAGAGGGCTTCAGGAAAACTAGGTTGATCCATATACAGGTGTTGTCTAATGTGCTACCACTCAAAGGGGTACCAACATGGGTTACAAGGGTGGCCAACAGATGTGCGCTTAAGTACCACTTGTATTTCCTTCATGTATGAATCCCCGAACGTGCGTTTATGCATGTAATGATAGATCTTTGTAGCTTAAAGATGCCGAAATACGTCTCTACCTTGAAAAAAATTTAACCCACAATTTTCTGCCAAGGAAACTGCTCTGATACCATTTGTAATATTCCATATATAAAAGTATGCAAAAAATAAATACAATGCTAGAAATGGAAGATGAACAACAATATAACTAGAACAACACCACAATAATACTAAAATGATAACAAAATAACACCCGAAAGAGCACTTTGATTAATGAGAGCAATGTTCACTTGCTGCTTCAAGGGGGCAACCTGTAGTCGAGCAGAGATATATTACAATAATATCCAAGACAATAATTATATTACCCTCAACTCCTATTTATACTAAGTATGTCTATCAAAAGAACCATCTAGAGGAAGATCCTTCTAGAAGTGGAAGCTTCTATTAAGCCTTCTTACATTCGACTTATTCTTCCTTATTGCTAGGCCTTATTAATATTGACATGTATTACATCGAAATTTATTGTTGTACCTACGTGATGGGTTAGGGCCCTAACATATCCCTAAAAGATAATGTGTAGGACATATTTTTTTTCATATAAAATTAAATTGAATGTTTTTAGTAACTTTTGAAGATTTGATTTAAATTTTTATGGTTTCCTACATAAGAGAATTTTGTACGGTTTGTGCTACTTTGGATTATCCTTGTATTCATTATTTGGTATAAGGGTCTCCAAGTACCCGTTTGTTTTTAAATGTTTTCACCAAGATAAGAGACCCCATCTCCCATTGAACTAGGATATTTCAGATTTGAGTATTTTAGTCAAACCTCCTATAAAAAAAAATCCTGACAAATTTAACATTGTTTTTTAGAATAATACAATATAATTTGTATTTTAATGCTAAAGGATCATTCAAGAATCAATATTTGGATAATTAGCATACCATGATAGGGTTTGGCTATCTTTGTGATTAAATTCTAACTTAATCCTAAGGTTTGAATGCACATTTAAAATTGATTGATTTTGTTATGTTTAGAGGTCATCACGATTTGAGGTAGTTGTTTTGAAAGTTATACATCAGATCAATTTCAAAGGAAGATATCTCCATTGTCTGGAAATTTTCACAAGTTTCTGAAGTCCATATAAAATCATCTATTGTTTTCAAGGTTTGTTGAGATGTACTTTTCCAAACCAAGTCCTCATCCCTTAAACGATTCCACAAATCGCTATCCCCATTTTCTCTTGTGTATTGCGTCCATATTTGGATGGCTCATTCCTCCATTACACAATTCTTTATTCTCAGTTTGAATTCGTAATATCCTAGCCACATTTTCCATTGTTCAACATTGAAGGGTTTCTAAGGTTTAAAGAAATCAGTTTCGAAACATTTTGTTGCATATCTGAGCTATTTGGAAAGTGTTACTGTATCTTAGTCTATCATAATCTATCCCATCTCTTTTACTGTCTCAAGACGAGAATTATTGGGATATTCTTGCACCAATACTTTATGGCCTTTGTAGAATGATTTTCTCCAATCACATAATATTTATAGTCAAAACATTTTGATCTATCAAATTCTTCCTTCGTAGGAACGTCCATTGGATCAACAAGAACTAGGTAGTCAACCACATGTGGATATGGATTGTACCTAATCAATGCTTTCAAATTATGAATATGCAAGTGATGCGGTTTTCTAATTTGATATTTTTCCTGCCCTTTTGTGCATTTATAAAATTTTTTTACATTCAAATGAAATGTGTGGCCATCATCAACTATGTTTTCCATCCTCATTTTATTTTGAATGGAATTTTGTGTTGTTTTCAGAATACCATCCTCTATATCAGCACATGGTGTTATTATTTATCTGCTACCTTTAGGACTTTCACTATAATAATCTGAGCTAACAATGAATTCTTGAACATTATCAACATTTTTTTTCTTCCTCTTATGATTTAAATGTGCTTCATCTAAATTAATGATTTCTTCATAATCAATAGGAATAGACTCATCATCAGCCATCTCTCTTTTGCATTTATCTTGTTTTTTATTTTTCCAAGAAGGAGTGATAACCTCATTGGGACCAATCTCAACAAAATATTCATTTGAAGTTTCCTCCTTTTCAAGTGTAACCCTTTTAGGATTTCTAGAATGAGGATTTTTCTTTCTTGATTCATGTTCTTCTCTATCTATTGTTGCAGGTTCAACCTGCATTACTTTATGTTTCTTTTTTCTTCCTTCTTGTGTCTTTTCAATATGAAAAATGTTGATGACATCCATGATATTATTCTCTGTAGAGTAAATCCTGACTAACATATGTGAAAGTTGTTCATCAATATCCTGTAAAAATAAAATATAACATTTTCATGTTAAATACAATCAAAACATTACCATGATACTAAAACTAATAAACAACGTCCCCGAGGTGTAGGACAGTCAGTGATGGGGTGTTCTATTAAGGAACTCTGTGATGTTAAATTCATCGGTTCGAAACCTGCAGGGACAAAAAATCCAACCATGTTAAGGGTTGGTGTGGCTTAGGCCAGGTGTGATCCCTGGGTGTTTTTGACAGCTTAGATGCCCCTGAGTCACGGTTTCTCAGCCACATGCTAGTCCCGTGGGCCACGGACAAACTAGAAAACAAAAAAAATAATAATAAATGACACAAAAATATAAATAAAAAACTTACATTGCCTTTCTCAATTTCATCAACGATGGATGCAC
>JASDQU010104216.1:225949-238046 GCA_032191745.1 Picea mariana | reverse complement strand
TGCAAAGTTTGTTTTCTCATCCTTTCGAAACCTGAACTTGTGAGTTTTTCTTGATAGATAAACGGTCCACAATGGTCCTGATGTACTTTTCACATATCAGGACTTTTCACTTAGCAAATTTGGAGGAATTCTCACCTCCCTTCTCCCAATATATGATCTCTTGATATCTCCTTCCCTCAAAATGAATCAATGGTCCAGATCTCTCCTTGATCCAATGGTTTAGATCAAATCGCAAACTCAGATTTCACGAGTTCCCATAACTCTTACCTATGATTTCCTGAGTTGCGAACTCCCCAAAAGACTAGATGTATTGTCCACGATCTTCCGTCAATCGATTGTTGTGATCAATTCACAAACTCAAATTTCATGAATCCTCATGAATCTTCCCTTTGACCTTTCCACACTGTGAGTTAGTAAAATGTTGATATCTTGCCACGTGCCCTCCTTGACAATGGACGACACTGATGATTTCATAATTTCCTAACCCCACTCCTCCTGTGTACTTTCAAAGATTATCATTAGTTCACTTTACCTTGATCGGGTGGCTACGATTCTTTTTCACTCAGACCGAATGACTGAGATCTTTCCTCCTCTACGCTTGCTCCTCATTGTCTAGACATTGATCAGATGGTCCATATATCTTCCCCTGATCTTAATCTTTCTTCAGACATAGAAGATTTTCTAAAGATTCAAAGTTTTCAACATTTTTCCTTCCTGTGATTCCATTTCTTGGATCACTTTAGTAGTTATTGGAAAGTGTTATCCCTTCTGAGCTTGATCTCCTCAAATATTTTCATCTCCCAAGCACTTCTTTCTTTTCCAAGAAATTTCATCTCACTTAGATTTAGATATTTATTGAAAAGAATTCTTCCCTCCTTCCTGGTGTTCCTCTGTTCCAGTCCTTCGTCTTCTTACGGAGTCTCTTCGACACTAAATCTAATTCTAGATCTGTGCACTCCTTGCAGAAGATTCTTATGCAAGATCTGGATTCTTGCAGACGACTGTGCACTCCTTGCAACACTCACTTTGCGCTACCTGTGAAGGAAATCTTACACTATTTCTTTTGAGCTTTATGATTCGAAATAGAACATGTCAATGCATTCCTTGTGGACTCTATGCACACCTTGCACCATCTCACAAAGAAAAGCGATTGAGAATTATACAAAAATTCTAAAGCTACATACACTCATAGCCAGATTTGTTCATTCTTGAAAACAACAATAACAAAGAATTGTGAACAACAACAGTCTTGCACATTTGGGTCAATTTTCCTTAGTTATCTTCATTCAAAATTAAAATATGACTACAACAACAATAAAAAACAACAACTATTGGTCAAAAAATTACTACTTGCTCACAACCCCTGTAACCCTTCCTTAGGGCATACAAAACCTCTCTTTATACAAAATAAACAAACTAACGTCTATCTAATTGTGGTTACATCGAGACTAGGGTTAAACTCCCAGGTCATGCGTGCTCATTTTGTCTCCACATGCGTGATCTTTCCTTTTTTGTTTTCTATCAGCCTCAAAAGATTTGCAGTATTGGCCAACATTCGAGACTCTAGATTGGGTCTCAGGCGCTGAGTTTTCCTGCCATGTGTACTTGCTAACGGTGCTCCTACATCATGGTACAATGAACGAGAGAGAAAAAAGGGACCCTTCATCTTCGTATTTTCGGGAAACTGCATCCGCAACCACATTTCCTTTTCCTTTCTTGTAAATGATCTCATAATCATATCCATAGAGCTTAGTCACCCATTTTTGTTGCTCTGGGGAAGAAATGCATTGTTCCAGAAAATACTTGAGGCTTTGATGATCTATCTTAATTTGGAAGAGTTTCCCCAATAGATAAGGGCACCAAAGATCAATGACATGGAGAATATCCAACATTTTATTTTCATAGATTGATTTGCCTAAAATATTTTTAGACACTTGTCTGCTAGTAAAGGCCAAAGGCCGACCCTCTTGCATAAGGACATTGTCAATTCCTTTCCTTGAAGCATCACATTCCAGGACAAAGGTCTTTGTGAAATAAGGATGTTCCAGGCCTGGAGTGGTGCACATGGCCATCTTCAAGGTTTCAAAATCCTTAGAAACTATTGGATTCTAGGTGAAAGAATTCTTTTTAAGGAGTGTAGTGAGAGTAGCCGCAATCTTTCCGTAATTCTTAACAAACTTGTGATAATAACCTGTTAAGCCCAGAAATCCACGCAAGATTTTGTGATTCTTTGGCTGAGGCCAGTCTTTCATAGCTTCAATACTTTTAGGATCCACCATGACGTCATGCTTGCCAACAAGATGACCCAAGTACTTGACTTATGAGGCACCAAAAGCACATTTAGATTGTTTCAGGAAAAGTTGGTGTTGAGAGAGTAGATGGAGAACTCGATCCACATGAGGAAGATGGTATGTACARKTTTTTCTATAGATGAGGACATAATTAAAGAAAACTAAGACACAATGACAGAGAAAAGGACGGAAGACATGATCCATGAGGCTTTGGAAAGTGGAGGGAGAATTACACAAACCAAAGGGCATGAGAAAAAACTCATAGTGGCCCTCATGAGTTCTAAAGGTAGTCTTAGGAATGTCTGCCTCTTTCRTATGGATCTGGTGGTAGCCAGAATGAAGATCAAGTTTAGTAAAGAACTGGGCRCCACTCAATTCATCCAAGAGGTCATCAATGACAARAATGGGAAATTTGTCTTTAATGGTGAGTTTGTTGAGGGCATAGAAATCAGACACATGYGCCAAGCAGGGATGATTTTAAGGATGAAAAATTATTTTWAAATGTAGAAACCTTCGCRAATCTTACTAATCCTTCATATKCCAACTATAAATGTTTGGTGATAATTTTGTAAAAATATTCAAWYTTCTAAGTATTTTATATAGTTTTACTAAAATTCTAGTGATTTTTAAAGTAAAATAATTTTATGCTATAGAATTTGGGTGAATAATTTTTAAAATAGCGAATCTCGTTTTTGGAAAAACCATGGAAAATTAGCCCAKGAGYGAAATTTAGCCCCTAAAATCATCCCTGGCACCAAGAGCCTTCTTTATTCATGAMAATGACCACAGGAKAASAGTTGGGGTTCATACTAGGGMGAATAACACCTGCGTTAAGAAGWTYTTGAACCATTTTCTCAATTKCATTKTTTTGGGAAAAGGGGTGACGATAGGGAGGAATATTGGGAGGAAGTATTTYTGGGACAAGGGGAATGGAATTATCATTAACACCACGGGAAGGAGGGATTCCCTAGGGAGTGGAAAAAACCACTTGATCTTTAGAGATGATGGATTGGAGGTCTTGCGGAACAAAGGGTGTCTTAGTTGCTTGTATGGCATGGAGTTGAGAAATAACACTCGAATGAGATTTTTTTAGCATCTTTTCCATGCGATGGGAAGTGATGATATTAGGGGAACTGACGGTGATGCCTTGGAACTTATATTTCTATCCCTCCTGGTCAAATTGCATGGTTAATTCCTTAAAATCCATGAAAATGGGACCCAAATTCCTTAGCGAGTCTGCACCCAACACAATGCCACAACCACCCATGTCAATAGAAAACATATGAGATTTTAGGTGGTAGTCATCAATTTGGAGATGCACATTTTCACAATGCCCTCCACATTTCATGGACCTGGTATTGGGAATCATGATTTGGAAATTATTGACTACACGGATATAGCAATTAGTTTCTTGGGAAATGCAGCAATGAATAAAATTATGAGTGTTGCCACTATCAAAAATAATGATGACCATCCTATTATTGATGTATCCAATTAGTTTGAGGGTTTGTGGAGCAGAGAAGCCCATGAGAGCATTTAGGGAAATGACCAGTTCTACTTTGGGAGGGTCTGAGGGAGGGGTAATGTCTGTGGGTTCAGGTGACTTAGACACAAGGGGAGCTTCAACATCCTCATCTCAAACATCCTCTGAGATGTCCATAAAAGGATTTTGTTCCTTACACTTGTGTCTCAAAAAATATTTTTGATCACAATTATAACAAAGGCCTTTGAGTTGGCGTTCATCCATTTCATCCCTGGTCAATTTTTGGATCTTTAGTGGAGTAGAAGGAGGAGTTAGATTTACTAGTTTAATGAAAGGAATGAAGGAGGGTTTCCAATTTTGAGAAGAGACAACCTGTTGTTCTTCCTTAGCTAGTTTAGTAGCCTCCACCCAACTCTAAGGTTGAGCCATGAGGACATGGGCACGAATCTCATCCTTGAGGCCACTGATAAAACATTCTTGGAAAAGTATCTATAATGTCTTCCATTGCRCCATATTGTTTCAACTTTSTCAAATGGCCTAAATGGTTGGTGTCAGTGTCAAAGMATTCATAAAGCTCTTCCACAAAGTGTGTCCATGCAACATACCCTTGACGTGTATTTTTTTTCCATTGCCACCATTGCCAATGTTCTTGATCTAGATGGAGAACATCATATTAGACTTTGGCCAAGTCATCTGTAATTCCATACAAAGATAAATAATGTTCCATTTGATTTACCCAACCAATGGGATCCGAGCCATCAGATTTGGTCACATCCACTTGCAAAAGGCGTAGGTCATACTGAAAGTGATGGAGTTGATAATTATGGGAATTAGAGAAAGTTTCATCTTTGGTATTCAAAGGTGGGCTAGATAAAGGGGGATCTGCAGGGATATGCAGCTTGGTGCATATCATCGAAGCGAAAAATTCAAGCTAGGTAGTCATGTTTTATTTGAGGTCTTCTTTGAGTTCCGCAATTGAGGTGACGATGGAGGAATGCATGTTTTTATTGATGGTGGAAATATTGGCATTGATTTGTCTTACTTCTTTTTGGGTCTCTATGAAATTAGATTGCAATGTATTGAAGCAATCCTCCAAGTCTTGGGTACAGTTATGGGCCATGATGACAAGGGAACCGAAGAGGGGCGGGTGGGGTCAAAAAATTTGCTAAAAAATGATAGGTATGAATGTGATAAGGGAAAAGAGATAAATGCAATGGAATAGGTCTCAAATAATAGGAATAATGCAGTGATGAAATTACCAAATGCTTAACCAGGAAGAAATGTGTAGTGATTTGGCAACTCGAACACAGTTGTGTGACAATAGATCTTGTCTTTTTTATTTAAGTTTTCCCTCCCAAAGGGTTATGTATTCAAGGGTTCTATAGACAAGGGTTTTCCCTGTGCTATAGCTCTCTGATATATGTGTGGGTTCCAACAGTAGTACTTGTCCCAATATACCTAGGTACTAGAGAGTATCTTCCCGAGTGTTGTTCTCGATGGCACTATAGCAATCAGGTGACTGATTAGTTTATCTAAAAAGGGCTTCAGGAAAACTAGGCTGATCCATATACAGGTGTTGTCTAATGTGCTACCACTCAAAGGGGTACCAACATGGGTTACAAGGGTGGCCAACAGATGTGCGCTTAAGTACCACTTGTATTTCCTTCATGTATGAAGCCCTGAACGCGGGTTTATGCATGTAATGATAGATCTTTGTAGCTTAAAGATGCCGAAATACGTCTCTACCTTGAAAAAAATTTAACCCACAATTTTCTGCCAAGGAAACTGCTCTGATACCGCTTGTAATATTCCATATATAAAAGTATGCAAAAAATAAATACAATGCTAGAAATGGAAAATGAACAACAATATAACTAGAACAACACCACAATAATACTAAAATGATAACAAAATAACACTCGAAAGAGCACTTTGATTAATGAGAGCAATGTTCACTTGCTGCTTCAAGGGGGCAACCTGTAGTCGAGCAGAGCTCTATTACAATAATATCCAAGACAATAATTATATTACCCTCAACTCCTATTTATACTAAGTATGTCTATCAAAAGAACCATCTAGAGGAAGATCCTTCTAGAAGTGGAAGCTTCTATTAAGCCTTCTTACATTCGACTTATTCTTCCTTATTGCTAGGCCTTATTAATATTGACATGTATTACATCGAAATTTATTGTTCTACCTACGTGATGGGTTAGGGCCCTAACATATACCTAAAAGATAATGTGTAGGACTTATTTTTTTTTCATATAAAATTAAATTGAATGTTTTTAGCAACTTTTGAAGATTTGATTTAAGTTTTTATGGTTTCCTACATAAGAGAATTTTGTACGGTTTGTGCTACTTTGGATTATCCTTGTATTCATTATTTGGTATAAGGGTCTCCAAGTACCCGTTTGTTTTTAAATGTTTTCACCAAGATAAGAGACCCCATCTCCCATTGAACTAGGATATTTCAGATTTGAGTTTTTTAGTCAAACCTCCTATAAAAAAAAATCCTGACAAATTTAACATTGTTTTTGAGAATAATACAATATAATTTGTATTTTAATGCTAAAGGATCATTCAAGAATCAATATTTGGATAATTAGCATACCATGATAGGGTTTGGCTATCTTTGTGATTAAATTCTAACTTAATCCTAAGGTTTGAATGCACATTTAAAATTGATTGATTTTGTTATGTCCAGAGGTCATCACGATTTGAGGTAGTTGTTTTGCAAGTTATACATCAGATCAATTTCAAAGGAAGATATCTCCATTGTCTGGAAAGTTTCACGAGTTTTTGAATTCCATATAAAATCATCTATTGTTTTCAAGGTTTGTTGAAATGTATTTTTCCAAACCAAGTCCTAAGCCCTTAAACGATTCCACAAATCGCTATCCCCATTTTCTCTTGTGTATTGCGTCCATATTTGGATGGCTCATTCCTCCGTTACACAATTCTTTATTCTCAGTTTGAATTCGTAATATCCTACCCACATTTTCCACTGTTCAACATTGAAGGGTATCTAAGGTTTAAAGAAATCATTTTTGAAACATTTTGTTGCATATCTGAGCTATTTGGAAAGTGTTATTGTATCTCAGTCTATCATAATCTATCCCATCTCTTTTACTGTCTCAAGAGAATTATTGGTATATTCTTGCACCAATACTCTTATGGCCTTTGTAGAATGATTTTCTCCAATCACATAATATTTATAGTCAAAACATTTTGATCTATAAAATTCTTCCTTCGTAGGAATGTCCATTGGATCAACAAGAACTAGGTAGTCAACCACATGTGCATATGGATTGTACCTAATCAATGCTTTCAAATTATGAATATGCAAGTGATGCGGTTTTCTAATTTGATATTTTTCCTGCCCTTTTGTGCATTTATAAAATTGTTTTACATTCAAATGAAATGTGTGGCCATCATCAATTATGTTTTCCATCCTCATTTTATTTTGAATGGAATTATGTGTTGTTTTCAGAATACCATCCTCTATATCAGCACATGGTGTTATTATTTATCTGCTACCTTTAGGACTTTCACTATAATAATCTGAGCTAACAATGAATTCTTGAACATTATCAACATTTTTTTTCTTCCTCTTATGATTTAAATGTGCTTCATCTAAATTAATGATTTCTTCATAATCAATAGGAATAGACTCATCATCAGCCATCTCTCTTTTGCATTTATCTTGTTTTTTATTTTTCCAAGAAGGAGTGATAACCTCATTGGGACCAATCTCAACAAAATATTCATTTGAAGTTTCCTCCTTTTCAAGTGTAACCCTTTTAGGATTTCTAGAATGAGGATTTTTCTTTCTTGATTCATGTTCTTCTCTATCTACTCTTGCAGGTTCAACCTGCATTACTTTATGTTTCTTTTTTCTTCCTTCTTGTGTCTTTTCAATATGAAAAATGTTGATGGCATCCATGATATTATTCTCTGTAGAGTAAATTCCGACTAACATATGTGAAAGTTGTTCATCAATATCCTGTAAAAATAAAATATAACATTTTCATGTTAAATACAATTAAAACATTACCATGATACTAAAACTAATAAACAACGTCCCCGAGGTGTAGGACAGTCAGTGATGGGGTGTTCTATTAAGGAACTCCGTGATGTTAAATTCATCGGTTCGAAACCTGCAGGGACAAAAAATCCAACCATGTTAAGGGTTGGTGTGGCTTAGGCCAGGTTTGATCCCTGGGTGTTTTTGACAGCTTAGATGCCCCTGAGTCACGGTTTCTCAGCCACATGCTAGTCCCGTGGGCCACGGACAAACTAGAAAACAAAAAAAATAATAATAAATGACACAAAAATATAAATAAAAAACTTACATTGCCTTTCTCAATTTCATCAACGATGGATGCACATAATTCTGAAAAACATTCACTATTTTTATAATTTCTCAATGTGAAACAATATCTAAACTTTATATAAGTTCTCCCTTGTTTGACATGTGCATAAACAATATATGTGGCTCGCACCAAACATATATATCATAAGAAGCCAAGTGCCTAATGATTTCCTTGCACATGTTCTAATTCAGCACAACACAAATATATATGATCCCCATTGTTTCATTGCTTGTATTTAACAAACCAAGAATATTCCAATTTGTTTTCACCTTCCACAGATTTCCACTCTCTAACAATCTTCATCACCTTTGAAAGCTCAAGTGTTATGCTATCATTTTTTTGCCTAACATTCATGATGGTTCCTGTTACATTTTTGGATGCCATTATTGCAAGTCGTGATCCATATATATTCATAGATGAAAAAAATTAAAATTAGGCCTTTCACATTTAAATAAACTTAAAAAAACAACATTGAATATAAACACTAATTTAAAAAAAATTAATTTTGTTTTACCCATTAGTAAAAAAAATTGACCCATGGAGTTATTGGGCTTATACCAGGACCATGCTTTGGCCATGGGGGCTGGGGCGATGCCCAATATCGCCCTAGCTTGGTCAACCCCTTGGCCAAGCTGTGAGCACTCCCACAACTTGGCCATGGGGCTGCCCCCTAGGGGCCAACTCACGGTCCTTGTGACCATGAATTGGTCACAGGGGGCCAACCCCATGGCCAAGTCCTGGGCACACCCACAGATTTTCCACAAGGTTGGTCCGGTGGGGGGATGCTCGATATCCCCTCCCGCCCCCGCCCCCCCCTGACTAAGGTGCGAACATTGGTGAGTAACCACCATGGGCCAAAACTAATAAAATTTAAGTAAAAAACAATTAAATAAACTAAAAAAAAATTAAAAACTATACCTAAATTTGAGTTTTTTTTTCTTTTTTTTTTCAAAAAATATTAAGGATTTTGTTAATGTTTTCTTTTTTAAAATTCTCAAATATTTTTAAAAAGTTGGGTATTTTTTAGAAAAAAGTAGAAAACATCTAAAAAAATTTAAGGTTTTTTAATTTTCACATGGAAAATTATTATGTGATGCAAAGATAATCTTATAATTGTTGTTATGGTAAATGGTAAGAATTTTAAAATAACTAACCTCTGAAATGGTAGATTCTCCTTGGATGTGTTCTGCCTTGTAGATTGCTCCAAAATCCTTTAACAAATACTTCCCAAGATATAACACAATGTAAAGATAAAACAAGACTATGTATATATAACACATATGATATAAAGTAATGTTAGTATAACAAATGTGTGATAAATAAAAATTAGGTATATTGTCTACATATATACCTAAAATTATATGGATCATCAATATGTTTAATAAATGTGGTATAAATAAATAAACATGATAAATATTTTATTTAACATGCAAATAACAAAATAAAAGAGTAAAAATTATTTTTAATTTTAAAGGAAAATAAGAAAAAAAATTGGGGGCATATTTTGGAGGGAACAATTTGAGGGGGAAATTTTGGAGGGAATATTTTGGGGTGAAATTTTGGGGAATAATTTTTTGGGAAGGGAATTTGGGGGGGGAATTTTGGAGGGAAATTATATTTTGGGGGAGGTGGGTATTTAGAGGGAAAATATCATTATGCATGTTATAATAATGTCATAGGGAGGGTGAGATTTTGTATCATTCTATGTTCCCATAGAGAATGGATGGCTTCGTCGGATAAAAAAGATTTTATTTCTGAGACATCAAAAAATTATTCGCATACCTCTTCTGTTGGGACTAGGAAATGGGATAGAAATGTTTGTAATGCAAATGAGGCATCGTATTTTTCAGCAAGTCATAATTTTGATCATAGTGCAAGAAATTTTATTCAGTACATTCCTCATGAAAGTCCTAAATCAGAGGACTTTGAAGGCACCGATGATGAAGAGGAGGAATATGATGGTGATAAATCTAGTCAGCAGTTTAATAGTAATGAAAATAATCAAAATGCAGGTCAAATTGGAGACTATGATCAACGTTTAAATGACTGGGATGCAAACTTTCCTCCAAGTGAGGAGTTTCAAGGTACCAATGAATATTTTCAAGGCACCAATGAATATTTTCAAGGAACCATTGAAAATAATGGAGAAATTCCCTCAAGTGGAAATTTTAAAAGTAGTGAAGATGATTATGACAATGGTGGACACTTTTTCCCGAGTGGGGAATTTAAAGACATCAATGTTGGTGATGATGAATTTCCTCCAAGTGAGGATTTTTAGGGTACTAATGAAGATTTTCTTCTAAGTGAGGATTTCCAAGGCACGAATGAGGATGATGAAGAATTCCCCCCAAGTGGATATTTTCAAAGTAATTATAATGATTATGGCAATGGTGAATAGTCTTTCTCGAATGATGAATTTAAAAGAAGCAATGTTGGTGTCGATGATTTCCCTCCAAATGAGGATTTTCAAGGTACCCATGACGATAATGAAGATCTTCCTGAAAGTGAGGATTTTCAAGCCAGTAATGAGGATGATGAAGAATATCCCTCAAGTGGCGATGTTCAAAGTAATGAAGATGATTGCGCCATTGGTGGATACACTTTCCCAAGTGATAAATTAAAAAGAAACATTTTTTATGTTGATTTTCCTCCAAGTGAGGATTTTTAAGATACCGATGAAGGTTTTCAAGGCACTAAGCAAGATGGTGAAAAATTTCACTCAAGTGGGGATTTTGAAAGAAATGAAGATGATTAAGTCAATGGTGGACATAATGTTGATGATGATTCTCCTCTAAATGATTATGTTGATGATGATGTTCTCAATCATTTACCTGCAACAAATCAAGGTGATCAACATTCTCTAGTTCAGTGTCATGACAATGTTTTTCTTAATACTCCTTATGGTGATAAGAAAAATCCTTCTAGTGAGGATGATGAAATAGTGGAGACATTGCAAAGAAACATTGTGTCTAGGACCAGGATTATACCATTTTATATGAATCCAAATCATTATACTTATATAAGGTCTAAGAAATACTTTCTCACTAAATAAATTTCCATAAGTGAAGTTATTTCAAGTGAATGTTGTCAAAAGAATTGTTTGAAAAGGATGGACTACATATATGCCTTGAATAAAAGGAAGGAATATTTATGAATGAATAAGAGCATACAAAATTCATATTTGATGGGGTGCATGATATCCACCAATACATGATATGATTCTCGCATTGGAAATATTTTAATTTGCAGAAAGGATTTCAAAAAAAATCACTCAATTGGTAATCTTCGTCTATCAAGAATCCAAACAAGGTTGGAAAAATATCCATTATTTTATTTAAAGGTACATCATGGACGAGAGAGTAGGCCATTAACAAACAGTACATTTTCATGGATACATGATTTATTTTCCAAACATGGAGAGTGTATGACAAATAGAGAAACAATACATATTTTGGATAATTTATCAAGGAGGGAAATATACAACTTGTACAAAGGATATGTTGAATGTGTTGAAGGAAATGGTAATTTTATTACATATGAATATTTTACAATAATATGGAAGAAACAATTCAACAACGTCAATATTCCTAAGAAGTCAAGAATGGAGATTTGTAGAATATGTTCTACTCTTAAATCAAGAAGAGATAAATATCAAGGGGCAAAGAGAGGTATGTATTTACTATTTTTTTTTTTTTTAAATTGAATATCTATAAACTATGAAAACATATGATCAATAGTTTAATTTTATGTCATGTGCAAATTCCATAGTCAAAGCACTTCAAGAACATTGGAATCAACAATCAAGTGAACGACAAAAGTTGTACAAACATGAAAAGAAGTGTTATGATTCTCCAAACAAATATTTAGGTATGATAATTGATGGCATGGCAGAAGAAAACACTTCTACCACATTTTGTCCATACACCCAAAAATTTACAGGAAGAGAATTT
>JASDQU010104216.1:179979-195980 GCA_032191745.1 Picea mariana | reverse complement strand
GTTTCTCCAGTATCTGTCATAATATTTATGATTCTTCTTTATAAAATACATCTGGTACCTTACATGAGTGACCATGCTTTCCAATAAATTTATCCCATGCTTCTGGATATGTTCATATCCATGTTGAACTTGTTGGAAAGATAGAGTAGTCAGATGGTTCAACCCTAAATTGATTGATGTCAATGTTATTTTGAATTTGTTTTCAACATCCTTCATGTGTTTTTTAGGAATAGAAGATGTGATTCTTCGCCAAATAACTACACAAGCGACTAAAAAGACCCTTTTTCATATATCACTTGAATTAACATTATTGAAATAATCCATTAAACCATTAACATTACCAACTACCTACAAAACAAGAAACAAAAAATTATATCAATAGTAAAAGAGTGATAACAAACATAAAATAAATCAAATTATGAAATGAATACCCTGAAAGGAACATCCAAGTCATTCACAATTCCAAAGCCATCTTTTTCAATGATCCATTACCAAAACATTGCACCATATTATACCACGAGGACTAATATTTATCGATAATGATCTAAATATCGAGTATGAAATACTCGAATCCCCTAGTATAGAGTCGATTCATTGATTCTTGTTTTTAGTGCTTCTTATTCCAACTTGTTTTAGTCTCTCATCAAGCTAAACTTAATCACATTCTTACACAAATATCTATTTTTTCCCCTAATTACAATCACCGGTATTAATGTTTGGATTTAATTGCGATACCATATATGTTTTGTGAATATCATATTAACTTTGCACATATGCTATTGAAGGCTCTGAATAGTGCAATGTCACATTATGATCTGGATTAGATTGTACTCTTAGGTAGTGATGAATGAGTTTCTATTTTCTACAATTTATAATTTATATGGAAACCATTTTTCTTTGCGCATTGATGCCACCATTAACAATTGATGCATGAATCAATGCACTCGATGATGTCAAGATACCAGTATTGATTTTAAAATAACGTGTTTCATGTGTGAATGGTATGACTTGATAGCCCCATTTGTTTCTTGTCCAGCATGATTTAAGTTACCCCACATCTCTAATAAACATCAAAGAACACATGTTAATAGTCAATAGAAATTCTAGCAGAAATTTGAAATATAAACTTATAATGAAAATTATAAAATTTAGAAGTATGTGAAATATAAAAATACCATAGAAATTGACAATTGAACCATGAAATCCACGACTAGAGTGGAAGTATGTGAAAATTGGAACCACAATATCCAAACCTATTATTTCCACCACTATGTTCAAGAACACTTAACAAAGGAAGTTTCTTCCTGGAATTCATTTAAAATTTTATGGCCTCCTGAAGCATAGAATTTACATTTTTCTAAGTGTGCATAATATCAGCTAAACATTTAATCATGACATGCCTTGTAATATCATCTTTCACTTTCATCACATAACCCTATCTTTTTGACATGTCAATTGCTTAGGTAAACTTCACATTGAAATGTCGTCCTATTTCACATCGATATCATACAATGTTAAAAATATGTCTATTTGTATAATGTGTTTATAACAATGTATGCAACATTGTATTTCGAGAAATGGAGAAAAAAAAAACACCCTCTTATGTATCTATTCTTGATTGCACATATCTTCATTGTTGCATCATCTACCATGAACCGATTCAATTTCCATTCCATCTTACCCATGCGTACTTTAATATGTAGTGTTTTCGTCCATTTGACAATATTAGAGGTCATATATCTTGACATGAGAGCCCATTCCACGGGAACACCATTATGTTGGGAATCAAATACCAACAATGCATAAATTTGAAACTGCATAAAAATAAATAAGAAATCAGTTACTTGTTTGGATCATATTATAAATTAGTTTCTTTATTATAGGTTTGAATCGAGGAGGTTTTGAGTTCTCCGATATTTTCATTATGTTTCTTATAGGCTATATCTTTAAAGAAACGTTTTTTTGGGTTAGTCACTAGTTATAATCCAAGGAACGTTTTCCCATAATTGAGCGCTCCTTGATGGGAATCATCTACTCGAAGCATATGATGCATGTACATAGGATAATCTGGTGTTTCCTCATCATAAGGGAACCATTCCAAGTTTTCCATGAGAACACTAAATTCATAAAGCAAGGCCTTGTTATGATTGCAATAAATTTGAGCCATATTTTTTCCACTCCCACATAGAAAGGTTGACCCTAATGTAGACTCTTCGTTGGGTTCATGGTGGAAAAATAGTTCAGGTTCATGGTAGATAAAATCCTCTAACAATGTTTCAATTTACTCTAAGGTTAACCATAATTAAATTGGGAGGCCGGTGAAATTCACCTAAACTAGGTAGGGTAGTTGGGTAAATTTTTTAGTTGAGAAATCATCGATCTAGTGGAAAAATTACACCAAGGTATTTTTACCATTTGAAGATATTTTTTTCACATGAGATAGGTAATTCAATTGAAATGGAAAAATCTTTTGTTTAGGTTGTAGGTATGTGTACAATTACATTTGTGTGGCTCCCACACCTCTCGAATGTGGTTCCAAATTATTGACTTAAGAGGAACCCTTCCTACAAAGTATCATAGGATGCAGTTCAACTTGAAAAATTTACATAAAGTATCACAGTCATAATCAATATACTAACTGTTAGGCGGAGTTCATTACCTTATGATACGCCTTAGACTAAAAAAAATTCTCAAGTGCGTTTTACACTATCTCCACTATTTGGGATAGGATCAAAACAAAAAATGACAATGGATTTTAAGATGAGGCCATATCCCTCTTTTATGATAGAAAGGATGTGGCCTAACAAGGTGATCAAGTCACAATGAATTAAACAATATTTCAAATTAATGAAACAATAACACTCAAAAACAACCCCAAGGATCATGATTCTTCAAGCCATGGCTCAACCCCTCAAAAGCATTTTCAAATTATTGACGCTTTTCCAAAAGAATCAAAATTTCATCAAAGAGGAGTTGAAAAATATGATATTTTGGCGCTAGTTTAGCCCCTTCAACCAATGATTATAGGTTGATATATCTAAAAGCTCACAAACCTTCTAAAAATTGTTGAGATGTAAAGTAACAAGGGATACCACCTTGAATCCAAGTTTCGTTAGATCAAATCTAGAGATAAGAATGATTAATATTTTTTTTTGGCCTTAACATCTAAAGAGTCCATGGAAAAAACTATTTTCTTAAACATATGGAGAGAAGAATGACTTGTTACCTGATGATTTAGAAATAATATGTGGTGCACTATAAGATCATATGCCAATATTAGGGATTGAACGAGGAATATCTGGTGGTCGCATAAAATCATGTGTACGTGGACCCTCATAGGTTTTATGACATGCAAATAAATCTCTATGATAAATGACAAGCATTGAATGAGTTAATCATAACTTTCTCAGAGGTGATCAAGGATAAATCCCACAAATGTGATACCAAGCTTGACACTTGATTTCTACAAGGATAAACTTTCTTAGGCCCAACTTGCTCCAAGTTTATAAACAATCCACCATGACACAACCATTGGGTAACATCGTTAACAAGGAAATTTTTAAGTATATTCCTAAAGTTGTTGACCCTAAGATACTTATATATTGGAAACCAAACATACTTATAGATGCATCTTATAAGATTTTGGCTAAGGCCTTGGTGCACAATGTTAAATGAATCATGCCCAATATTATTCAACTCAAATAAATTAGGTTTATCAAAGGGTGTCTTCAGCCTCATGGGTTTTGAAAAAGCATATGTCCTTTACTTTAACCCGCTATAGAGACTAATAGTAATTGGTTTTCCATGGTTTTATTAGTATGACATGAAAACCAACCACTTCAACCATAGTTTCAACAACTTCATGCAATTTTCCAACTTGTGTTTGGTTTTAACTCCTAATTTTTAAGTTTGAGGCCTTATTTAGCCTCATATTGAGGCAAGCAATTTCAAAATTAGGGAAATAGAAGCTTGAAACATAGTAAACATGGATATTTAGGAAGCAATGTGAATTAATGCTAACTTGAAATTTAACATTCATTCAAAATAATAATCCATAACCGAAGTTCTGTCTTTGGCCTCTCTAGTGTGTTTTCAACTACACTTTGTCTCCACTTCCACTTGGTCAATTTCATGTCACTTACATGCACTATAAGAATATTTTCTATGGATGTTGTTATGTCCCCATTTCTCTTCTTCCTCGTGGTCAAAGACCCTCCTCATTTCATTTTGTCTTCTTTCTCACCCCATGTGCAACCTTTCCTTCCACCTTCAATATGTGTCAGCCTTCCACCTGCAAACAATATGTGTAATATGTACTAGATATGAAGGTCAATTTCTGCAACCAAATATGCAAGTCATATTCTCTAACCATAGGTTTCAAGGTGGAGTTCCACAAAGGTCAGAACCTTTACCTATGTAATTTTTCCTGTAATTTTTCATGCATTAAATTTCATACATTAGGGTCTACCTTCACATGTTGGTTAGTAACATTCTCTAGACACTAAAAATTTTGAGAAATTTTTTTTTTTTTCGCAAATTATAAAAACAGAAATCCATTTATGAACACTTGTTATTTAGGCTATATGTATCTGTGTAGGTGCCACTAGAAGAACTGGAGACAATTATTGTGAACCATCCATCCATATCTGATACAACAATGGAATCACGAGTCTAAAGTTTTCAATTTTTTTTGAACAAATTGTTCTTAATCTTCTGCAAATGTTACTTATCTTCATAGTGAGATTTTTTTTTGTGTGTGTTATAGTCAAAAGATGAAATTGTTGGAGAGGTCCTAGTAGCATTCATGGTGGGACATGATGACATGACTAATTTAATGGTGAATGAAATCAAATAATTCATTGCGAAATAGGTTGGATTAGAAATCTATACATAATTTGATTATAGAAACATAAAATAAGTAGCATGTGGCTTATTATCATAGGATTTGTACTTGTGAAAATCCCTCCACAAGATCCCAATATTGTGTAACAATTGCAAGTTTCTATCACTATCATGTTTTAATTATGGAAGAAGGTTCAACACAATGGAGTCTTCCCTTGTGACCTCAAGGCATCAAATAATAAGATTAGCCAACCCTATAATCCCCTATCTTAGCCACCTAAATGTTAGGTCTAGTTTTAGGAGAGGTAATGAAGGAAACAAGATAACTGGTTTACTTGTACAAGGAAATAAACAATCTTAAGCATAATATAGACAATTACTAAGTTTTATAACTCAATAATGACCTATTAGGCACCAGATAAGAAAATAAACTAGTTATTGTTGAAAATTACAACAATAAGACAATGTATAACAACGATCAATATTTTGTAACAATAATAAGAAAAAGTACCTAGAAGTATATCAATTAAGCATACAAATTAATCCTTCAACATGTACAACAACATCCGATTGCTAGATTTGAATTCTGAGTATCTTTAGCCACTATTCCAAGTAAGTATGAAACAATTAAAGTAAACCCTAGTGGTTGTAGCAAACTTTTATAACAACAAAAATAAATGTCATTTGTTTTCTAGGGTTAGAGATGGTAGGGTTAGTAAAATGTTAATTCTAAATATGTTTTCACCGCAAGAAGAGTTATATACTAGTGTTGTTGTCTTTTCTAGGGAAAATAGAGTCTAGCATGAAACACTTGAAGAGAGACTTAGATGATCAATAAGAATTAGATTCAAACCCTAAGGTAAAAATCCTCTTGGTCCTTAGGAGTCAAACCTTTACGAGAACGATTTATAGGGTGTAAATCCCCTTCTACCCTAGATGTTGTTTTCCCTCTTCTACATGACCTAGGTCAAGGATCAAATGACTAAGATCAAATCCTTAAGGTCCAAATCCTCTTGGGCCGTAATTCATCTGGATTTATTTTGAGAAAAAAATGAAGGTGGAGATATAACAATGAAATATACAGAGATATTGTGAGATACACAAAAATATTGCAATAAACACATAGATATAGTAATGCACACTTTTTATTAATGAGAGAATGTATATAAACTGTAAAATTATAGAGTGAATGAATCGCTATAATGGTGGTATCTTATCTCTGAGAAGATATGTGATGGCTACGCTCATTCGTAAGAAGATGATGATGTTTACAATGAGGCTCTAGAGGCCCTTTTAACATAAATAAAATCCAAAACTCTAACCGTAGAAGATGAAACAATAAAATGTTTGTGGTCCTAGATGGGGAAAGTTGGTACGTCAACTTCCCAAGGGCATAACTTTTTCATACGGTCTCCATTTGGGGCATTCTATAACTTGTCGTAAAGGTCTACCCAAGGAGTACATATTCCATAGTTTTATATTCATGCCCAAAAAATGTCATTTAGGGTCTCAAAATGGCCTCGGAAGTTTAGGACCCAAAAAACCATAGAAAAACTGCGAAGGTGGAAACCCATGTTTTGAGCCAGTGGAATAGGTGGGTGGCCATCGATTTCCACCTGGATCAATCCACCCCACTTAGGAAGAAATGCTATCCATTGTTTCAATTCCCCAGGGAAGCTTTGGTTGAATCTGAACCTTGGTGAGCTTCCTGCCTTGCTGAAGAAGCTACCCTGCTTAGCCTGTTGAAGGATGTTATGAACCTGTTGTTGTAGGTTTTGGATTTGTTTAACCAATATGGATGCAGGATCTTCCTGGGTGCGGGAGGATTTTTTTGGTGAAAATGAAACATGAAGAACATGAAGGGATTTATCATAACTTGGTTTGACTGGGCAGTGTGGAGGAACCCTCGTAGGTGCAGTAGGAATTTCTTGGTGATCTTCTACAATATTGTTGATGTACTTCTGTTGGATAGAAGGGTCTTGGTTCAAGGCTGTATTGGTTTCATTTTCCTCCTCTTAGGACCAGTTTGTGAAGAGGATAAACTTTGCCGTATGATTTATTACTTTGTGGCATAGTTTTGTCGGTACAATAGTCAGAACTACCTCTGGTATCTTTTAGGGATGACCCCCCATAGTAACAATGATTTTATGGGGTCAAGAATCAAAAATAACATGAAGCCTCCAAATATATCATTGGCCTAACAAAACATCACATACTTCTAGTGGTACAACATCACACAATAACTCATCATTGAAGGGCTCGATGTCATATGACAGGAGAGACTCTTGTTTGCCACGAAGACATTGTCCCTAGTAGAGCCATTTGATGTTTTATGGATATAGGTGTGGTACTGTCAGAAACCCCAACTGCTTGAAGACCTCTGCTGATATGAGGTTCTTATGGCTTCCACTGTCAATAATAAAATGCAATGGGGTCCCCTTCACCGACATTTGTGAATAGAAAAGGTGCTCCCCCTCCTCAAGATCCTCTAGTTCCTATGGTTGTATTTTTGTGGATGAGACAATAGTAGTAGGATCTACATCAATTATCTATATCCTTTTATTATTGTCTAAATCAGAGTCTGAGTGGGGTATTATATATGTTTCTTTGAGCTTGTCTACCAATGACTGTTTCAAGCGACATTCATTGGTGTTGTGCCAAGGGATTTTGTGGAAGTTGCACCACTTCCTAGTGTCATTATTCATCTTCCCATTTCCCTTCTTTTCCTATGAATTGGAATGGTTGTCTTGAGGTTGATTGTTTTGTGAGTTAGGTATTTTTTTACCATACTTTTGTTGTTGCGTATTTGTAGACCGAAATTCTCACTTGTTTTGTTGCTTAAATTTCTGTTCAATTTGACAACATATCTATAATAAACTCCCAATGATGAGATGCCCAGAAACTCCACTTCGGTTTGGATGTAACTTTATAGAGCAACACGTTATTTCAGAACTAAATGTCACTCAAAGTCTTTGATACCTAGATTGTTGCACAAGGTATGGAATTTATTTGTGAACTCTCGCAATGTTTGGTCCCACATTTTATGTACTGTGGTCCATCTCATGTAATTGTCATCATATTTTCCCACAGGATAATATTTATCCTTGACCACATCCATAAAAAAATACGAAGTGGGATCATCCCCAAATATTCTAGACAACTGTGTGGAATTTTCCTCCCAGTAAGTTTCCCACCAATGTTTGACATGGGGGAGATCCTTGAGGAGTGAAAAGGTGATATTTTCTCTATCGAAAAATTTGTGAACTGAGAAATAACCTTCTAGCAAATTTAACCATTTTTACAAAGAATCAACATCCATCTGACCTTCAAGTATAGGAATATAAAAATTAACTTGTACCTTGAATGGATTAGCATATCCAAACCGACTTCTTGATGAAGATGTGCCTATTATTGTTGACAATCGTTGAAGGATTTGGGAAAAATTCTTCAATATCTTGTTCCTATGCTACACGAAGGCTTCCAAAAGAAACAACTTGATGGGATCTTATGCTCCTGTGTCTCTAATTTCTTCCACCATGGGAGGTTGCGTGGTCTGACGATAGAGGTTGTCCTCAAGGGAAACTAGCTCGAGACCCAAGTCTTTGTACCATGACCTCGTCGAGGACATGCACTAAGCAACGATAATGAGCATACTACTCTGATATGACTGATACAGATTTATTTTTAGAATGAAATGAAGGCAGATATATAACAATGAAATATAAATATATATTGCAAGTTACACAAAAATATTGCAATAAGCATAGATGTGTAGTAATGCACATTTTGAATGACTCACTAGAATGGTTCCATCTTATCTGTGAGAAGAGATGTGATGGAAACACTCATTTGAAAGAATATGATGATGTTTACAATGAGGCTCTAGAGCCATTTTTAATATAAAGAAAATCCAAAACCCTAACCCCGGAAGATGAATGCCAAAAGGTTTGTGGGCCCCGATGGGGGTAGTTCGTACGTCAACTTTCCAAGAGAATAACATTTTCATACTATCTCTATTCAGGGCATTTTATACCTCATCAGAAAGGTCTAGCTAAGGAGTACATATTATGTTCATCCCAGACAATGCCTTTGGGTACTGTATGGGTGTTGTCGTTCCCAAAAAATGTCGTTTAGGGCCTCAAAACAACCCGAGAAGTTTAGGAACCAAAAATACCATAGAAATCCTGCCAAGGTGGAAACCCATGTTTTGAGCCAGTGGAACAGGTGAGTGGACACCAATTTCTCCCTGGATCATTGATCCTTTGAATCTTAAAAAAATACCAGGTCTCTTAGTTCCTTCACCAATCTTGGACAAACAAAATTATTCAATGAGAAAAATACTTATTTCCCCTTTCTAGGGTTTTACTAGGACAAAGTAACATTCAACAAGGTATCAATCAACAATTATACCATAAGGAAACACATAAGATTATAAAAATTACTCACTTATCCAAGTTTCTATACCATGATAAATCCTAGTTGAAACAATATATCATCTGAGAAAGGAAAGCATCCAGAAAGAAACCGCCTCCAAGAGTAAAGCACTAGATCCAAGAGACAAAAGAAAAATATAGTGAACATTTCTAGAGATATCCTACTCACAAGTGTGAGAGGAAAGAAATGATGAAAAATGAAATGATCTCTATCCTTATTTATATAAGGTAACCCTAGTGGTATTTTCCTCGAAACGTTATAATTTTAAGTTACAAGTGGTGCCAACCACTCAAATTAGCCTCTACAGATGTCAAAATCATGAAAATAATACGATAATGGTCACATGTGTGGTGATGGCATGCCTCCAATGCACTATAAGCACCTCTCCAAAGCCATGCACCATCATTTGAGGTGAAATCATGGTGGAATAATGATATTCCATGTCTCAATTCATCATTGGTGTCCAAGTAGTATAAAACCCCATCATCTTTGTCAAACCCTAGCATGACTTCATCATGTAAATTCTTAGTGTCTAAGGTTTAAGGAGTGACATCCAAGTAGGAGAAGGTTGTGTGTCATCTTTTAGTGTCCTCCAATCATCTCCCAATGCAACGTTGTCCATCCAATACATGATAGTGTCTCAGGTGTAGAGGTTATGTTGTGGGTTTCCTTCCCATATTTGTGACACCATGATCATATCTAGCATAAACAAGCCCATATTTGTATCACCCAAGGTCTATAATATATGAGATCTAGTATCTAAATCAATCCACTTAGTGACTCAATGATCTGCATCATCGCTTGGGAGTAGGATGAACATGAAAAGGTTACAACTCAAGTTTGGAATGGATTTTGAGATTCCTTTGATATCATTCCTTTCTTTGTTTAGAATCATTCTTTTATTATTTATTAGCAAATGCAATCAACCTCTGGGACTTGAACCCCTCTCATCATGAGAGAATGAGCCATGACCCATTACCGAATTTAGTACACTATAACAAGATACAATATGGAAAGTGTTAAGTAAGGTCTGGAAACATAATGTTACCCTTGTGAATGGACCCTTAGTAGTACCCCTTTTCCCTGGGTGATGACAACATGGGACTAGGGCACAGATGATGGCCACCAAGGTGAAATAAGGAAACAAACATAACTTCTTGAGCTTATAATGAATTATCCAACTTCAACTAATGATCCTCATTGAGATGCCTGGTACATTAATCACAACACTTTGCATGAAATAATGACTAAAATGCCTCATGATGACACTGGATCACCATCTCTCATACACTTGTGTTGGTTGGATGTGATGAGATGGACTGATTGAATGTAGAAGAGGCAATATGAGGGGGGCTACCAGATTGTTATCTTTAGACGTGTTGATAGTCATCATGGTCGAGATCATTGTATTCATTGTGGGCCATGAGACATGATATCCTCTATTTACCCCTATGTTGGGGGGCTAACATCTAGCTCCAACTTGGGGACACATGATCACCTTACAATGCATGTTAACCTCAACATCTTTGGTTGTGAAAGACCTGCAATCCTACACCCACTTCTAACATTACTAACACTACTAATACTTTAATAGTAAATGCAAGTGTATGTGATCCACCAAGGTTAATAGTTAATAAAAAATCATGCTGAAATAAAATTTTACTACAACTAGACATGTTAAAATAATAATACAGTGAAAAATGCAAGTATCTAACAGGATTACATAATATACAAAATGAGAATGCAATGTATATGAAAGAGAATTCAAAGTTACAATAGAATGGATGCATGATGAAAACATATATACAAATGGAATGCAAGATGAAAATGCCCTACCTGCACTACCTAAACTATAGACAAAAGGTCAGGTCCCTTACGGAAAGTAGGGTTCGGGAAGGTATCCATTAATGGGTAATGGTATGTTCTCTCCCTTGTGTGTGGTTAAGATGAAAGAGTTAGTATCAACCTCACTCTCGTTTATGTAGGTCATGATTCATAAGGTATAGAACTTATTGTGCATTCATGGTTTATCCTTCCTCTTGTCCAAAATTAGTACATGATCACCTTCTATTAAATTCCTTTGTCTTTCTTTTTGATCAAGCATTCCCTTAATTTTATCTTGGTTATTTTCCATTTTATCCATAACACTCCTCCTATATTCATCCAGTTCTATAAGTTGATAAATTCTTCCTTGCAAAGCTTCATTATCAATCATATATTGTTTTGTGAACTATAGGGTAGGAATTTGGAGGTTGATGGGAAGTTTGGCTTCCAATCCATATACTAGCTCAAATAAGGTTTTCCATGTGGAAGTCTTAGTTTTGATATGATCTTCCCATAAATCATATCGGATCTTACTATCCAAAGCCTTCTTTTTTTCACCCTAAATATTCTTGACAATATTAATCATATTCTTGTTTCTAGATTCTTCTAGTTCATTTCCTTGGGGATAGTAGTTGGATGAGTGACATAAGATGATTCCATAATTAAGGAAAAAAAATTCTAAATCAATGGAGATAAAATCCTTAGCATTGTCAATAGTGATTTTGGTAGGGGCACCAAACCTTTTTATTATTTTATCCTCAAGAAAACTCATCATAACTTCCTCGATTTCGTTTTTTGATGCGATCGATTCTACCCACCTAGTGAAATAGTCTATAGAAGTAAATATCCAACAATATACATTGCTAGAGTCATCCTTAAAATCATCAATGAAATATAAAACCCATTCTTTGAGAAGGAGCTTCAACAATGACTAGATTCAAAGGAACGACAGGAAATCCTTGGTTTCCTATGAATAATTAGCAAGGCTGGTAGGACCCTAACATATAAATGAGTATAAGTGAACAATGTAGGTCAATGATATCTAGCTCTTAGATACTTATAAGTGAACAATGTAGGCCAATGATATCTTTACCTACCGTTGGGTGGAAAAGCAATACAATCGGTGAGTATGAAGGATGAAAAATGGGAGGTTATTGACAGAAAGGAACTACGAATGATGTGAATGTGCTTGGTAGTGTAAGTGGATTTTAATATTTCAAAAGAAAAGATAGTGGAGGATCTTATAGAGGCATTGGATAAAATATATGAAAAACCCTTGGATTCCAACAAGGTATTTCTAATGAAGCAATTATTTAATATGAAGATGTTAGAAGATGGGTCTGTTTCTAACCATTTAAATGAATTCAAGACAGTTACTAATCAACTAAGTTCTGTAGAAGTGAAATTCGATGAAGAGGTTAGAGCCATTCTAATATTATGCTCATTTCAAGAAAGCTAGAATGGTTTGGTCATGGCTATAAGTAACTATGTCTCTCATTCAAACACTCTAAAATTTGATAATTTTGTTGGTGTTATCCTTAGCAAGGAAAAGTGATGGAAAAGTGATGCAGGAGCATCGTAAGCAAGCTAGCAAAGAAAACACAAAAGAGGAGGACAACTGGAAATGCACCAACACGTATTTTGAAGACATTTTCAATTCAAATGAAGGAACATTAATGCATTAGATAGGAGGATGTATTCATATTTATATTTTAAAGATTGTAAACAGATCTTGATCGTTGCTCTCATTTGTCAGATATGAAGGCATTTATTGTATTAAATGTAAAGTATTTGTAGATTTTAATTCCATATTAGATAGCTAGAGTTGTAAGAGGGAAAAATCTAGAGAGCTCCCTTGTACGCATTGTATTGTAGGAATTATTCTCAATTGTAAGTTGTAGAGAAAGAGAATAGGAGTGAAGAAGAACAGAGAATGTAGAATTCCTATAAGTAGAGAGATGTCGCTATTGAAACCATGTACAGATGCACTTGGATTAATATAAAGAAGCTTTGATCCAATTTCATGGTGTTTTCATGCATTCCGTTTAAATCTTTTGAATGGTATGTTAATAGTTTGATTATGTTCTCTGTTATGCATGTGTTTCAATGTTATGTGTGTATATGTTCTCGATTTCATGATTCAGTATATGAAGTCTGTAAGAGGAGAAGTATAAGTTTCAATTGTTCCTCTTCCTGAGAAATCCTACAAGGAGTACAGTGATAGTCCGCAAGGAGTGCGTTGACAAGATTCTGAGTTTTATCTTAGAGAATCTTAGGAAGGTTACCGTTGTTCTTATACCAGAAAGAGTGAAAGTCTAGCACCGAACTGTGGAAAGTGTGTGCAAGCCCGAGAGAGTCTTATAATTTACCAACCAAGGAGGAAGTTTGAAGAACTACTATTGCAGGAAAATGTACATAGTGAGAGATTCTAAATAACTAAGGTTTATTGTGAATGCCACAAGGACTATGTGCAAGAATCCTTTTGACATCTTGAATCCATAACAAAGGTCAAGATCAAGAAGGATAGATAATTGAGAGAAGTTCAAAGAAGGATGAGGTATAAAGTCACTTCAAAGAAGTTAAGTTTAGGAGGAAGAGACGCTAGGTCTTTGGGCAGGAGTCTTTGAGAAACCTAAACGGATGGTTCAAGTTCTCAAGGGGAAAATCACTGAAGTTTCATGGACCGTTGGATCCTGTAGATCAGTGGGAAGATTGGGACTAAGTATGTATCAGTACTCATAATCTTAGGATTAATAGTGGCCATCGGATTTGAATCTATGGGGGTTGTTGATCTTGCATTTGAAATCATCATTTCAGAATTCGGAGTGGGGAGAATATTGTGAATTAGAGTCAAGAGTTGTGAACTCCCATCTCATGAAGTCCCAATAGAATCAGAGCTTTTAGATCATAGGGAGTCCAAAACAATTGATTCTTGGTGAGGAGTTATTGCGATTTCAAACGTTGACGAAAGGAGTTACTGCATTTCATTTCTCCGATACATGAAATTCCGATGTGTCCAAACGTTGGGCCCCAGGTTGCAATTGAAGGTCGCAATAGAAAGAGTCAAGGGAGGATCCAGAGACTTTTTAAGGTTTTGGGGATTGAAGGAGGTTTTCAGGGATCAGGGGTCGCGAAGTTGTGAAACCCAATATACCTTATTGGGTGAAGAGTGTGGTCACGTGGGTGAGAGTTGGTGCTTATTTCTTATTTGCACAGGCATAAATCCTAAAAAGGATTTGTGGATAAACACTTGTATGTTTCAAGATGCCTGTGGGGAATCAAAGAGTCAATCACACTCAAAGGGGAGATTAAGAATGATCCTTAGACCGGGAGGTGGTGCAAAACCTGCTGAGGTAGGGAGTGTTGTGTCACATGGTATCAGAGCCTGGCTTACAATTATTGTTTTATGTAAGAACGATAGTATAGAAGGCAATTTGTGATTTGAATTCTGTGTGAAACAGATTTGAACAATGTCGCCCAGGAGACGTCAAGATAGACCGATTCCCGATCCAGCTATGGAAGGGGAAATGGGAAGACTTTGTGCTTGATTAGATGCTATGGGGACAACACAGAGATAAACAGTCGATGTTGGAGATGTCAGTGAAGATGAAAGTGAAAATGATGCCATAGTTGAAGAAGAATTTGTAGCCAAAGATGCTTCAGAAAAATGTCTATTCAGATCTATTGCAAGAATAGGTGCTAGGGAAAAGGACATTATGATGTATGAAGGAACCCTAGATGTTGAGGAGCTGCTAGATTGGTTTAGAGATCTTGACAAATACCTCGACTATGAGGATGTCGAGGAGGATAAGAAAGTCAAACATACCATCACTAGATTTAAAGGGCATGCAACACTTTGGTGGGATGAACTGCAGGCTGACAAGTGTTGCAAAGGCAAGAAAAGAATCAAAAGATAGGATAGAATGGTTACCAAGATGAAAGACAAGTCTATACCCAAATATTACCAAATTAATATTTTTCAAAGAATGCAGAATTTGAGACAGAAGGGGACGATAGTAAAAGATTACACTGAACAATTTTATTGACTTAACATTAGATCTGGTCATCACGAGAGTGATGATGAAAATTTTTCCAGATACATGAATGGTATGAGATATGACATTTAGGATGGGATGAGCATGGTGGCAATCATAAATGTGGAATATCTTATTAGATTGCTTTGAAGGGTGAAGAAAAGTTAGCCCGAAAGCAAAGTCAAAGTGGCAGAGGTAGAAGTTAGAGAAGAGGTAAGGCAATTTCCCAAGACATGGTGCAGAAGACTAGGAATGAGGAGAAGAAACCTCATACTCACCCAGAAAGAGGAGGAAGTTCACAGGTAAGACAATATGCCAATGGAAACACTTTTCCTCGAGCCAGAGGAAGAGGAAGAGGCATAGGAGGTGAGAGAAAGTGTTTTGTTTGTGGAAAGATCAAACACAAGTCTTATGAATGTCCTAATAGAAAATGATATGGAGGAGGTGAAGCTCACATTTCAGAGGTGCAAAGGTGAAATGTTGAGGTAGAAGATGTAGAAGGTGGAATATCCTTAATGATGAGGAAAATTATCTTGAAGCCAGAGAAGGAGATAGAAAATCCAGTCTAAAGAAACAGTTTGTTTAGAAATCCTTGCAAGACCAAGGACAAGGTATGCAAAGTGATAGTGGATAGTGGAAGCATAGATAACCTAGTATCCACAGAAATGGTGGAGAAGCTAGAATTGGAAATTGTTGCACATCCGATCCCATACAAGGTTTTGTGCTTGCAAAAAGGACATCAGGTAACAATCACTAAACAATGTTTAGTTGAATTTAAGATAGGAGGTTGCAGAGATGAAATATTATGTGATGTCATTCCCACGGATGTATATCATCTTTTTTCGGGGATACCATGGTAGTATGATA
>JASDQU010104216.1:141936-160621 GCA_032191745.1 Picea mariana | reverse complement strand
ATTCCTTCTATAGATGATTTTCCCCCAGAATATCTTACAGAACTACATGAAGACACCATCCTTGACAGGAGAATGCGAACTTCAAAACGAGGAAATGTGGAGTATCTTCGAGTTGGTCTTAAAGGTACAAATCCAAGCAAATCCAAGTGGATTGAGGTTGGAAAGGTGAGGGAGCTATACCCTCATCTTCAGATAGACTGAAAATAGTCTTTTGGAGGTCCAAAAGCTTCCCAATGGGGAGGTGTGATCCAGGGGATCAAATTTTGCTCAAAAATTCAAAGTGTTCAAAATTGATTTAAATCGAATGAGAGCGTAGGCCTCATCATTACAAACCCAACGCAACTCGTTTGGGTTCAAACGGACATCAGGAGCGAGAGATATCGCATTCTGTTCACAATGAAAAACATGCAAAAAAAGGGGTGTTGACTGTACAGTCCGTACGGATGCTGACGTGGAAAGTCATACAACACGTGGCAGAAAATTATTTGGACAGTTGGCATGTGACATGGCATGTTTGCAGTGAACGAGATGACAACACGTGGCCCAGTCAATGGCCGCCACGTGTCATATATTTATTGGTTTAAAATTATGTCGTTGGCCGGAGTCGACCCCGCGACCTCCGGGTAGGGGGGAAAGACTTGGCAAGAGCCACCAACCGGCATGACACTAATTGTTCCTTGTAATATATATGGTGAAATATATTTAAATGTTTGCATATGTGTATAGTTTGGGGCACGACCGGGCCGGGGCTTCACCCCAGCCCTTGGTCGCACATTGTATTACATATGACCCAATGCTATACCATTCGGGCGTGCACACGGTTGTGTTTGTTCCAACGGTTATAAAAATGACCCACCATTTGGCCTTTGACCATTGGCTTGTGGAACAAGAGCCTATGTTTATGCTAGCGCGCGGTCGCATGGGTCATACGACCTTGCCCTTGACGGTTAGGGGCTAGGTGCGCTAGCAACTGTCCTACAGTTTGCACGGTTTGCGCGGTTGCGTCCGGTGCTAAGTTTTTATGCTTAAAAATGTGTGTGGGCTAGGTTGAGCCAACAAGGGTGCGTTTTGTAGATGCAGAGACATCAAGTTTGAAGGGGGGACTTCCAGGAAGCCTATCTTCTTCAATTTTTGGCCAAACGAGGTGCCGAAAAAGCCCAGCTAGGGGTTTTTGGACGTTTTGAAGCCATTGGAGCAATCTATTTGGCATTTTGAGCATTGTAAAACACATTTTTGAGCACTTTGAGCAAATAATACAAATGATCCATTGGAAGCTGGACTAGGAGATGTAGCCCAAGAGAGGGGTGAACTCCTTTATCATTTGTTGTGTTATGTGTTTTATGTTCACTTTTTTTGCTGTTGTTTATATGCATCTTGAATGAGTAAATCCTATTAAAGTTGTGTTTCAAAGTTGATCCATTTGCATTTTAACACATAAAATTTAACTTGCAAATATTTTCAAGAATACAAGTCTTCTTCATTTTTAGATCACTTTGCCATAAATTTTTCCATCTCATGCTAAGGAACACAAATTAAACCTCTAGAATTAGTAGAAATGTTTAAAAAGTAAGCAAAAGCATCGTGGATAATTGGAATTTGGAACTGGAGGATAGTGCATTCATTCCCACTAAGTAAATAATCTACTTTCTCACTGTGGTTTGGAGGTCTACATTCATTCTCAACTTATCACAACATTATATTAAAAGCATAATCAAAATATTATATAAGTTGTTCCTTCGATGATTTCCAACAAATATTTTAATTTCCTTTTATCACTCATAGTTTTGTGTATCCCCACATTGAGCCAAAAGACTCACTCGTGGGTAAGAAAGTTGCAGTCAAAGTAATGGAGGAAAAAGAAGAAACAAAATTTGAAAACCATCGACTAATGCTAATCCTTTCGTCAATACCTAATATAATGCATGAGAACTTAAGATTGCTATTTGATAGAGTGAAAGTATTCAAAATTTATAAAAACAATTTATTGGATGATCCATAAAAGGTTCACTCCATACATCTCTTACTCCATACTATTAAATAAAGTAAACCCAAACAAAAAGAATGATGACTGTGAATGGATACTTAATTTGATTATTATCTTGAGTTCTACAACTTTGACACCAAATTCGGTTTGGAAAACGTTGCAAGCCCATTGACAATAGACAACAAAGCTACTACAACTTGCAATGTTACTTCCCAACTTGAATCATCGAGAACAAAATAGGAACATAATGGCCCTACAATCAAAAGAGTTATTGCTAGATTTAGAAGTGGTCCAGGTGTGTTAGGATCAATGATTGTTAAAAGTATACCTAGCTCCTTTTCTTTTGAAAGAAGACCCAGGATTTCAATTTTAGAAAGAGAGAGACCTAACTTTTCAACAACAGATAATAGGCCCACCTTTTATTCTTTGTACAACAATCTCAGATTATACACATGAAAGCGTAAATAACTATTACACCAAGACAACTTACTTATGTCATGATCTAAGAGGATCTAAAAGGCCAAAAATTCAAATTCCTCAAATCTCAGCAAAAACAACACCAAGTCGAAGAGCTCATCGAGAGATTTCCAATGATGTGAACGACACCTCAAACAAAGTATGTATGACAAAGATGGTTGGGTTTCCTTCAACAATTCCACTTGGTAATCAAGTATAAGAAGCGTACAAGTAACAAAGTAGAATATATGCTTTCTAGGCCTCCTATTTCTGCATCTATTGTTTTGAAAAATTCTTCTTTATCCCATGATGGCTATGTTGAAAAATATGCTATCGATGGAGATTTTAAATATGTTTATAAGAAGCTAACACATGGTGCACATGTGGAGAACTATCATTTGTAGGGAAAGTTACTCTACCATTTTGGCAAGCTATGTATTCCTACAAGTGAAATAGTCCATGTAATTCGAGAAGCTCATACTTCTCTTGTTTATGGGAATTTTGGGGTAGGAAAAACTATGGCTCATATGCAGAGGTTTTGTTATTGGCCTCAGATGAAATAAATTGTAACCAAGTATGCAAAGGGGTGTGTGTTGTGCTCAAATTGTAAGCCAACTAATAGAAAATTGGGGTTGTACACACCACTTCATGTTCCTTCTCATCCGTGGGAGAGTATCTCTGTGGATTTTGTAGGGGGGTTGCCTATGTCAAAAAGGGGTCATGACTACTTGTATGTAGTAGTGGATAGGTTTAGCAAGATGTGTGTCTTGATGCCATGTAAAAAGTAGATCATTATTGAGCAAACTACTCATCTTTTCTTTCAGCGTGTATGGGTCCACTTTGGACTACCCACATCCATTATCTCGAATCGAGACACTCGATTCCTTGGAGATTTTTGGACAAGCTTGCGGAGAATGATGGACACCAAGCTAAAGAGGAGTATTTATTTCCATCCAAATACTGGCAGACAAACATAGGTTGTTAACATAATATTGTTTCATTTGCTTCGAGGTTACTATAGCGAAAATCCCAAGTTGTGGGATGATCAAATATAGTATGTGCAACATGCATATAACCGAGCCTTGCACTCTTCCACATAGATTTCATCATTTGAGACATGTTTTGGGTATCTACCTAAGACTACCTTGGACTTGACATTTGGAAAAGATGTCAACTCAAGTGAACAAAGCAATGAAAACAGAGCTCACAAGTTCATTAAGAGGATTCAACAGGTACACCAGACGGTTCATGAATAGTTGGAAAAGACTCAGACATAATACAAAACTCGCCATCACAAGCACATAGTTGATCACCAATTTTAAGTGGGAGATCAAGTGTGTCTCCACATTAGAAAATACAGGTTGAAGGGTGAAGGAAAGAAGCCCAAGCCCATCAGATATGGACCCTTCACCATCTTGGAGAAGATTGGCACACATGCTTTTCGCTTAGATCTATCACTGTACATGCAAATATACTTAGTTGTAAATGTAGAGAACTTGAAACTTTATGAGCCTCCAATGATCATGGATCAAAGAGAGAGTGTTTCAGTACCTTCAGTGGACGAGTTTTATTCTGATTACTTGGATGAGTTAGATGAAGATATCATCCTGGAAAGAAGGACAAGGGATTCACGCAGGGGTGATGTTGAATATCTTTGAGTGGGCATTAAGGGCACACATCCAAGAAAAGTACCTTGGATTGAGAAGGAGAAAGTAAGGGAGCAATTCCCTCATCCATCTGTTGATTGATAAGGATTTTGGAGGCCCAAAAGATTCTTAGTGGGGAAGAATGATCCAGGAGGATCTAAAAGGCCAAAAATTTAGATTCCTTAAATCTCAACAAAAATGGCACCAAGTCAAAGAGCTCGTCGATAGCTTTCCAACGTTGTTAATGACACCTCAAATGGTGTCTGTATGACAAATATATGGCCAGTCAAAGTTACGGTCAACCTAGTCAAAGTCAATGATGACATCAATATTCATACATGTGACATCAACAGTCAACCATGAAGGGGCATGTCATTCTTACATCAACATGTTGGCGTGGCACCACCTAGGGGATGACACCTGGCATGCTGATTTGGAAAAATTGGTGGCCAAATGGGACAATGCAGAGGTGCCATGCGGCACCCCTAAGAGATGCCACATGGCCTTCTGATTGGATGACACATAGGAAGCTAACTGGACACAACTAGCAAGTGATAAGGCGCCATGTGGCCCAATCATCGGGCACCACGTGGCACCCCCAAAATGCCCAATGAGGGTCGGAGATCGAAGGTTCAAAAAAATATATATGTTTGGCCATCGGACCGACCGATGACCACCTCTCAACATAAACCGACATGCAACATTGAATGAGGGATCCATGCATGGGTCACATCACTAAACTTGGCGCCCAAATAGAATCTATGGTATCAAATATGGCAGGGGATTTGCCATGTTAAAGTTTGGTTACATAAAAATAACCCATGGTTATGGTGGCTCAAATGACTATATATATATGTTATATATCGTTGTAGCTTGAGCTAAAATGGGGAGCCCACGGGTTTGACCCCGAATCTCCCCAACCACAAACTCTAATTTTACATTTGAGTACCAACGAACCAAACAGATAGGCTTGGTATATCCGCCTGAAGAATTTTAATTTAAGCCCAGTCCATACAACGACACACATTTTTATATAGGTACATGCATTTATTGTAAATTGTGTGGCACACATTACGAGGCAAAGAGTCCAGGGGGGCCTGGGATGAGCAATGACAAAATTTAACATTTTGATAGTCAATTTTGCACAATTTCTCGCCACGAATCCACTAGTGTAGTCAGATTTTGCATGCAGACAACATATCTTTAGGCTTTTTCCAGTATTGAGGTATAGCCATGTATTTATGCCAATTTTTGCTGAGATAATATAAAGGCCTCTCCACTTCAAAGTGGGCCCGAAGACGTAGTCCATTGTTGGAATGAACTTTGTTATCAAGCTTTGTGTTTCACCATATTTCTAATCATTTCTTCATAGTTGTGCCTTCTTTATTCATGTTTGCACATAAGCTTTATGTATGCTCTTTAATGCAATTCATGTTACAATGGTAATCAAATAAAAGATCCCAGATCATGTCAAGATAAAGGGTCCACCTTGCCATGCAAAAAGGTTTTCTTATTTAATTACCTCCACTGTCTTTGCTATAAAGTTTTCCATCTCATGCTAAAGAATACAAATCAAACCTCTAGAATTAGTAGCAATGTTTAAAAAGTAAATGAAATCATTGTGGATCACTGCAATGTGGAACTGGAGGACAATGCATTAATTCCCACTAATCAAAGCATCTACATACTCACTGTGGTTTGGAGGTCTACATTCATACTCAACTTGTCACAACATTTATCTTAAAAGCATAATCAAAAAATTATATAAGTTGGTCCTTCAAGTATATTCAACAAATATTTTAATTTCCTCTTATCACTCATAGTTTTGTGTATCCCCACATCGAGCCAATACACTAACTTGTGGGTAACAAAGTTGCAGTCAAAGTAATAGATGAGAAAGAAGGAGCGTAATTTAAAAACCATCAACTAATGCTAATATTTTTGTTAATATCTAATAGAAATACACAAGAAGTTAAGATTGTTATTTGACAGAGTGAAAGTATTCAAAAATTATAAAATGAGTTTATTGGATGATCCATAAAGGATTCACTCCATACATCTCTTAAATCAGAATATTAAATACAATAAACCCAAATGGAAAGAATGATGACTATGAATAAACATTTAATTTGATTCTTAGCATGAGTTCTGCAACTTTGACATCAATTTAGCTCTAGAAAACATTGCAGGACCAACAACAACATAAAACAGATCTACTACAACTTGCATTGCTACTTCCCAACTTGAGTCATCGAAAACAAAATAAACACATAATAACCCTACAATCAAAAGATTGCTAGATTTAGATGTGCTCTAAGTGTGTTAGGATTAATAACTGCTGAAAGTATACCTAACTCCTAAACAAATAATAAGTCCTAACAATTTCAAATGTAAAGTGAAAGTCAAAATCATAACGTTTCATATTAGAAAATGCTCATAAGAAGATGGTATGGATAATTTGATTAATATCCAATAGACCACAAAAGCAGGTCAATAGGATTAAAAAGTACATTTAATGTTAAATAAAAAATAAGAGTGGTAAAGCAACTCCTAAATCCATACAAAAATCATAACCTAAAAACAATTCAATTCATGTTAGTGTGGTAGGAATTTGCATGAACAAAATATCCATAGTTTTATTGCTCAAGAATCGTTAAACAACACATGTCTACAGGTGGATTCTCATAGCCACTTTACTATGTGGGTGGAAGATACATGTTAATAGATAATGAAACCTTCAAATATAAATTGCTTAATTTTTCCAAGTTTCAAAAAATAAATATTACATATTTCATTTGAATTCCACCTTAGAGCTTGGTCACATGTAACACGTCACGCTTTTTTAAAGGACTTATTAGTCCATGCCTCCTGCTAGGGATTATAACATTCACCTCGTGGTGACCGCACATTACATGGTGCGTTATGTGGTATTAGTTGGTATATTTTGTAGAATTTTTAAATTATATCATAATTTTATATTTATATATTTATTATTTTGATTTTTTTTTTAAATTCAAACATTTTCCTATTTTTTTAAATTTTTTCTATTAAATTTTTGATTAATTAAAATCATTTGAATGTGACATAATTACATTTTCCTATTTTTTAAAATCTTTTTTATTAAATTTTTGATTAATTAAAATCATTTGAATGTGACATAATTACCCTAGTGTATGTATTTTTTTAAAATTTAAAATTATTTTATAAAACAAATTTAAATATTTGGAGGGGACGCATGCCAATAAGTTGTAGTTTACGCATGTCAAGAAGCTGCAGTGGATGCTTGCTCTTGTGGTTAGTTGTATGTATTTCAAAAGCTTTTTGGCCTCTCCTCTTAACTCGGGTGGGGAGGTTCTTTTTTGTGGAGTTAGCAATTTCAATTCGTATTCTATGTAATTACGTCAAAAGGTGTACACCTATTGATAATGAGCACATTTAATATGTTTTTAGTGTTTAATCAGTTTTGTATGGACAAGATTAAATATTGCTGGAGTATTCTTAGTCGTCCCAATAAATCAATGGTTGTGATTTAAACCACTAACTTCCTCACTATTATAAAGACATCCGTTTATATGTTTATTCTTTTACTTTTACTTAATCATATTTGAAATTTACTATGATAGCTAGTTGATTGCCACCTCTAATTAACATTTCATTTTTTAGAGAGCCGAAGTTCACCAGCCACTATTTTTACTACAACTATTATTTACTAGACGAGATTTTCCTGCCTGAAACTTTTACAACATCGATTATTTAATGAGCAAAGTTCTGCAATTATTTAATACCTAGGACTTGGTTATTTCAGCATTCACCAAACACAAGTGACTTGTGACTGTGCTAGTCTAAACAACAACAACGGAATTAGTATACGGAGTTAGTATTTATGAACAACAACGGAGTTAGTGTTTATGGCCTTATGTTTTGATAAGGAGCAGCGGAGTGATAATGTTGCAGTACTCCAGAAGAAGCGAGCTTTATTTTCATCTAAACGGATTGACGGATTGTTCCAGGAGCAAGAGCAAGAGAAGAATGCTTCGACGAAAGTCCATAGGAAGAGTCAATCGAAGGGGCCAACACCATCATGCTAGTCTGTCTCTAGCTTATTCATTGAGAGAAATGTGAGTTTGAAAGACGTGCTCAGGGAGTTCCAAAAGCAGAATCAACAGGATCATCCACGAGTATAGAAACAGGTTCAGTGTGGTTGAAGCGAACAAGGTAGTCCATCGATCAATCAATAACTTGAATTAAAACAACTACCTCCCTTCCCTGAATGGCTCTATGTGCATGGTCGGTATGTCTGTCTCTGTATGGCTGCTACTTCAGATGCTCTATGGGCTGGTGCTGTAGTCACTATTGTTCCGTAGGGGTAAGCGAGCGACCACATGAACTCTATGTGCTGGCATACCTGTGCTTGCAAAAAATCCGAAAAATCCAGTATTGGTGGCAGGTGAAGGACATTGGCGACCTCCGGAAGAGGGTCTTCCTCGTCCCAGAATTGGGCCTCAACGCACAGCCACAGTTATTGCATAGAAATGCAGTTGAATGAATGTGCAATTGCTTTCATTTAAAAAAAAAATGGAGTACCCAAATCTATTCTTGTTTTTCATTATAGATACATGTGGTTTGGCATTGATCAGGAGAATACATATGTGAAACCTAGGACTGTAAATAGGGATCAATTTCAGGATTCACCTAGACCATTTTACCTAACAAAGTAAGCTTTAAATATTTCTGCCCAATGGTCCTATGTCATTTGCATGGTTGAGCCCTGTATCTGGATATAAAATTGAGAGCACTGTGAAAATAGAAAAATAGAACCCCTGAGGATGCCCATGCTCCATAAGATGGCTTTCATTCTTTCATCAGGCCTCTGAGAATGACACGACAATTCCCAGAATTACTTTGACGTGTGTTTTTGAAGTTCAGCAGAAGACTTTTTTGTTCGTGTGTTTTTGCTCCATGTCACACCTCATCAAAGCAAAAGCTGGACCGGCATAACAGTAAAGAGAAAGAAGGGCACATCAGCTGGTTCGAATGCCAAGTGGTGTATTTTTTGCATCATTCTAAGGAGAGGAAGAACAAATCTGCAATTGCATCATTAAACGAACATCACAGACTAAAAAATATGAAGAGTTTTCATTGTAAACAAAACAATAGATTTTTAAGTCATACATGTGAGATTTTCAACAAACAAATGGTCCCTCCACCTCCCTTATCTACAAGATAATGATGCCTTCTTTCGTATAGTTGGATCACATCTAGACTCGTTTGTTCGGATATGTGATTCTTAACTTGACAATAAATCTATCCACCAAACGGATCTGTTGAATCTCCTCTTCATTGGTAGTGTGCAAGCTTCAACAGATCGGATTAACACAGAGTGATCTATGGCCGAAAGGGCTTCTTCTTTTCCGTTCAAGTTATTGCATCCAAATTTCGTTGGCCTTCATATAATAAGCCACAACTACGGTTTTCACGTGCTGATATGGTATCCGCGCTTCCATTCAGATCATAAGGTTTGATCACAGTCGGTGAGGGTGATAAGTTTAAGAGCCTCCGTTCTTATTTATAGATTTTGTGGATCGCTGAATTAATCGCTCGAGATGTTCCTTGACTGGAAGGTCTATTGCATGATGCTAAGGAGAGGAAGTACAAATTTGCAATTGCATCATTAATAGAATAGCCTAATGCAATCACATTGCAGCATTGCATATAAGACATATTCTCATAATATAAATGTCTACCATAAATAACTTATCTGAGAGAACATAGAGATGTATTATTTTGTTTTTCTTTTTTAATTTGTTAGAAGCACAGGTATTGAAAAATCCCACACCTTGGTAGTCAGAGACAAACATCTTCATTAATAGAAACAAATTCCTTAACCTTCATGGCATTGATGCTTCCAAGTTGAACCAAAAATTGCAGAAATAATATATTTCTCCCTAGAACTATAATCAGAACCATGAGAACCGAGCACAAGAAAACAATATCACTTCAACAATAACACAAGAATAAACTTCAACAAAAGCATGATTATATACCACATAAATAATCATTGTAATGGCGAGAGCAATGTAAGCTGAGCATTTACAAAAATACTTAATAATTCCTCATAAGAGTGGTGGAAGAGTGGCGGGATAATTTGCTTGCATGTCCTTTGCTTGTAATGTGGCACGAAATAACTCATGAACTCCTTGATCTATTAGAAAGGCATTTTCTTGGTGTTTCAAATTCTGAGATGTCAGGCTCTCTGATCAAAATATATTAAATGGTAAGTCCACATATCTATGACGTAACCAGAAGAATTAAAGGTGAGGTGCAAATATATATTTTAAAACGTTTATGTGAATCGACAAAATACTAACTCTCATGAACTCCCTGATCTATTAGAAAGGCATTTTCTTGGTGTTTCAAATTCTGAGATGTCAGGCTCTCTCAGATCAAAATATATTAAATGGTAAGTCCACATATCTATGAAGTAACCAGAAGAATTAAAGGTGAGGTGCAAATATATATTTTAAAACGTTTATGTGAATCGACAAAGTACTAACGCTGAGACGAATTTATATTAATATAATATTTTAATGTTGTATTTCGGAAAACATTGAGATTTTCCAATCTATCATAGGTTTTCGATCATATTAATATAATATTTTAATGTTATATTTCAGAAAGCATTAAGATTTTCCAAGTTATTATACCTTTTGGGTGCAGAAAGATTGTGGCGAAGTCTGTAGATTATGTAAACAAATTCGAGAGTGCCTTATAATGGCAACCATCTTAATTAGAGTTAAAAAGATGGGAACATAGGCACTAATCAATATGATTTTAGTAGATGTTACAACAGTTAATAGTTACTAAGTAATTATGAATTAATTTTTATACTTTAATTTTTTAATGATTTTACATACTTTTTAATTAATTAATTGATAAACATAAATATGATTAGTTGAACCTAATTCAGAGTTGAATTTCGATATTATTCTCTATTCTAATATGTATTTACCTATTATTAGAACATTAATAGGTAAATACATATAACTAACAGTAACGTGTAAATTCTTACTAGATGGTTAATATTTAATAGATTATTAAGCATATAGATAGTCATAGTTGTTTCTATGCAAACATTTTTAATGATATTTAAATATAAATTACATATTTGGTCATATATTTTCTACAATTATGTTTTCCATTTCATAATGCACTGTGTATTTAGCAAAGATATATGATCGATCAAAAGGAGGATTTTGTTAGCTCTATAATCCTTCCATATATTTATTTTTTTACACTATTCCCACCTTTGAATTTTCACCATACCTTGCCTCAACATTATCAACAAACATAGTTCATGATTTGATTTAATATTCTATTTTCTTACACTATTCCCACCTTTGAATTTTCACCATACTTTGTTTCAACATTATCAATAAGCATAGTTCATTATTTGATTTAATATTCGTCCGGTTAAGTCGAATTTTAGTTTGCTTTTAAAAGGGAAAAAAAATAATAATTTGGGGTGACGAAATTCAAGTTCAAACATAACTGAAAACATAACTAGAATGGGCACGTCTCCCAATTAGGTGACTGGGATGATTATCTACGTAAGGTAATGTTCCTCTTCAGAGAGGTCTTGGAACAACTTCTCCAAGTTTGAGATATCGAATATGTGCTTATGTCGAACAACCACGATTACAAATCAAATTGCATGCTGAGTTTAAATCGCTTGAAACAACAATTCAACAAATTATATTTTGGGTGTGAAATTTAAGCTGACAACTGACCTTGCTTCGTAAAATGTGTATGGCTTGTAGATCTTGGCCATATACTTCAACTGATCTATCACTAACTTGGTTATCTGCACGTAAAACATGAGTAAATAAGACATCGAATTGTTGTGGAAATCTTTACATTGTCTTAAATTGGAAATATTAAATAAATTTGAAAATGCAACTTCAACTTACACAGGGGGATTTCCTATCCATGTCCAAGGCACCATAGAAGTCCTTAAAAGGTAGGCAAGTTATTTCCTTGACCAATTTTATTGGCTCTCCTTTCTTATCAATGTATGGATTATATTTGAAATGCTCAAATAGTATTTTTAAAATATTTCCAAGTCTTACTAGATTTGCAATGGAGGAAGCAACATGATAGATACTTACGCCAGGCTTTCCAACATGCTTTACCATGGCCTCCAAAGTTGTATTTACAACCATGTCTACCGGTATCTGTAATTTGAGTTCAAGGTAACATATTTAAGAAAATTGGCAGTCACAATGGATTATGAAACGATTTGTACTCTTACTTTACATAGATTATTACGTTAGAAACCTTATACTCTGCTCTCGTTGATACGAAAAATATATTAGCTAGGCAAGGACTAATTTCTTTACAACTATTTCCCTTGTTTCTCATAAAATGGAGCAGAGATTAAATTCTCCATGCATAAATTCATTTTACTACATTTTTTTCGCATTCTTGGATAGAAGCATGAGCACATTGTAAACTCCTAAAGATTCACAAAAAACTAATCTTCAATTTAGTGAGATGATTGTTTGGTGTTCATGTGGAAAAACTTTATTGGGATGCACTTGGGATGCATGTGTAGGCAAAGTTTTTTACTTAAATCAAAATCAATTTTCATTTTTAGGAGGGTCTATCAACTTAGGTGCTAAATTGCAAGGGCTTATATTTTACTAAAAGGATGTAGCAGGGTTGTGTGGTATTTTTACTTATTCAATATATAATAACTTAAGATTGTTATTTGGTAGAGTGAAAATATTCAAAAATTATAAAATCAATTTATTGGATGATCCATAAAAGGTTATTTATATCGAAATATTAAATACAATAAACCCAAAAAAAAAGAATGAAGACTATGGATAAATACTTAATTTGATTTTTAGCTTGGGTTCTACAAACTTGACATCAATTTTGATCTAGAAAATGTTGCAAACCCACTGAAAATAGACAGCAAAGCTACTACAACTTGCCATGCTACTTCTCAACTTGAGTCATTGGAAACAAAATAGACACAAAATGGTCCTATAACCAAAAGAGCTAAAATATGTTCCATGTGTGTTAGGATTAGTTACTGTTGAAAATATACTTAGCTCCTAAACAAATAATAAGTCCAACAATTTCAAAAGTAAAGTAAAACTCAAAACCTAAGTGTTTCATATTAGAAAATGCTCATAAAATAAGATAAAATAATTTTATTAATGTCCAATAAAAAAAACCTAAAAACCTGTTAATATGAACCCAAAAAAAAATACATATAATATAAATAAGATATGAAAGTGGAATAGTAGCTCCTAAATTTATACTAAAATCATAACATAAAAAATAATTCAATTCATGCTGGTGTGGAAAGAATTTGCATGAACAGAATATTCATAGTTTTATTTCTCAAGAATTGTTAAACATCGAAATCAATTCTATATGGATAGCATGTCTACATGTGGATTTTCACAGCCACTTTAGTTTGTGGGTAGAAGGTGGAAGATAAATGTTAATAGATAATAAAACCTTCAAATATAAATTATTTGATTTTTCCAAGCTAAAAAAAATCTATTAAGTTTTTTGTTTGAATTCCGCCTTCATTTAAAGTTTGGTCACATGTAACACGTTTCTTTGAAGGACTTATTTATCATAAAAATGTAACAAAGAGTAAATTCTCAATGCATAAATTCATTTTAACAGAGTTTTTTTCCACATTCTTGGAGAGAATCATGAGCACATTGTAAACTGTTGAGATTCACAAAAACCAATCATCAATGTAGTGAGTGGTGACTGTTTAGTGTTCATGTGGAAAAACTTTAGTGGGCTACAATTGTAGGCAAAATTTTTGACTTAAATCAAAACCAATTTTAATTTTTAGGAGGGTCTATCAACCTAAGTACTAAGTATTAAATTGCATGGGGCCTATATTTTACTAAAAAGATGTAGCATGGTTGTGTGGTATTTTTACTGATTCATGCAAATTAAATGGACATAATAATAATATTGACAATACAAGATAAGCACCATCTGAGTGTATAAAGAGTTATGGACCCTACTTATTGGTAACTAAATTAGGCATATACGGAGTATGAATCATCAAACAAAGCCCAAAACAATTTGATTCAAAAAATATAGACATGACTTATGTTATTGGATCTGGATCTAGATCTAAATCTACTCAGGTTTTGTTCTATCGATTAATCCGTAGCATGTTCTCGATCAGATACGAAGGTAGGGGCACTTATGTTCTCACTAAATGGAAAAATTGTTGTCAAGTAGATTTCCACTAAGCTATCATATACAAATAAAACATAACTTGACCCAACCTTCCTACCTTCTACACACTCTACTTCATATGCGCACAGAATAATTCAAAATTTATGATTAAAATGTAAATCGATGCTTTCAATTCTAGAAAGAGAAAGACCTAACTTTTCAGTAGCAAATAATAGGCCTACCTTTTCTTCTTTGGATAGTAATCTCAGTTGTTCCACCCTTGAATGGGACGGGGTACAAGAAGAGAGCATATGATATATCCACAAACAAACAACACAAAGAAAAAAAGCTAAGTAAAAAACAGGGTTAGAGATTACCTTTTCAACTCTCTAACTGTCAACTGTAGTGGAATATATTATGTGACTATGACAATGTTTCATCTCTTCCAAGTCCTCACCAATATGCTCTCCTAAAAAACCAACAACTTGATCTCTCAAAAGCCTAGCCTTAGATGCATGAAATGATAAAATGAAATGAGAAAGATGAGGAAGAAGGGGTTTAATACTCCCAAGGCCTTTTCCCTAACCTCAAATGGCTCTTGGGGCCTTCCCATGGGTGCCATGATGCCTTAAAATAAAAAAATAATTTTCTTTTGTCTCATTTTCCATAGTAGCGCTTGGGAGTGTACATAACAAGGTAGGGAGCAATTTAGGAACGGTCCGAGAGAGACAGTGAGTGAGGTAGGGAGTGGTCCAGGAATGGTCTCCTTGACAGAGCTCTTAAAAATTCCTCTTGAGCTTATTGATTACTGAGAATTGAGAATTGTTAGTATCTCTCACTCTCTTCTTTTGACAAAATATTGAAAAAATAAATGAGCATGTTTGAAAGTAAAATCAAATGCTAAAGGTGCAACAACTGTAAAGACAAAAATTGCAGACTACAAGGAAAATGGAGACCCATTCATATAGAAATCAACAAATATGGGAGAAGTGATCTTAATCCTGCGATGTTATGCACGTTGCGAAGGCCTCTACCCACCGTAAAAAATGTAATTGTTGCTGGCATAAGATGAAGACATAGGGCATTGCAACATCTATTATGTCGTTTCCTCGATTTAATTCCCTCGCGTACAGAATCATGGCTCCATGAATTAATTCCCTAGCATTTGGAATCATGGCTTCAAGATACAACACAAAATATTTTTGAGATAAATCATAATTATGCCTATACATAAATGCCACTAAACAATGCTTAATCGCATCCTCATTATTGTATAGGTGGAGGTTTGCAATTAATGCTTGGAATCAATAGGAACAATGGAGAGAATACCGGTGAGAGGTGAAATATATCTTGTTGGTGGAAGTGGCATTGAATGTTACATGTGAGAATCACCTCTTGCAAGAAGATAAGGCTATTATGAATGATGTGTAACGAAGTGAGCACACTAACGGATTTGGACAATGAAGGCAATTAAAAGGACATAAACATAAAAATAAAAGTTGTAATATAAAACATTCATAATTTGTTGTTGACAAAGAGGATTTAGAGATGATGGGCATAGCTACATACCCACCTAATTACGTCCTCATAGAACCCTCAACTGCTTCCATGAGGAGGTGCAGGTTCCTTGGATCTCATTTGCTGAGTAGGAGGGACATAAGCAACCATGTTGGGAGCCTTCTATGAAACACAATAATAAGATGGAACATTATGCCCATGACCCATGAAGGGCATGGCACCTGCAGCTCTAGGGATCACCAACCCCTCATCCTTGAAATGATCTCTAAGCACAATATCAACAAGGAAATCAAATATATCATTCCTAAAAATGGCTGCAACTATGTCAGTCTTATGCAAAATTCTTTTCTTGTTCTCCTCATTATGAATCCATGACCTCAAGGTCAGTTCCAGTATGAACATATTGCATGCCTTGGAAAACACCATCGATGCCTCTACAAAGATCATATTGACATCATCGTCTGCCTTCATGATCTTCTTAATTCTAGCTAGAGGTAGGTTGTGGGTCTTGAAGTCCTGCATTTTCTCCACCTCCCTCATTTGGTTACCCGAGAAGGCCTAAAATTGTTGATGGTATGATGTTAAATGTGGGTGTGGAGGACCACCAATAGGAGGGGATATGCATGGATTTGTGCCATAACCCACTTGGGGTAGTGCTCGTATTGTGGGTTGTTGTTGATCCATCAATTCCAAGTACCCAATTCTTCTGATCAGAGATTACATGCTCTTCACCTCAATTCTGATCTTCGTATTCAACCCAATTCACCATTTTTTTTAGGGTCTTGTGTATTTCTGACACTTGGGGGTTTGTTTGCATGGATTTGAAACAATATCAATACCTTCATTTCAGTTGAAATTCAAGACAGAGTTTGGAGAGTGTTTTGCTCTGATACCATCAAAATGCATGCATGAGACTGAAAGTTTGGGGTGGGGTCTTATTTCACATGGCATTGCTGACCTCAACCGCTCGTCTCTTATGATTGACTTACAAAATCAATATCACAACAATATTAAGGCGGGACGAGGTAAGGAACAATCAATAATACAGACAACCTTATTGTCAAATGACACTTGGATGACATGACGGACGGACACATGGCATGTTCCTATAAGTTTTAGAAAGATGACGAAAGCCTCCGAGGAACCTCCCCATAAAAGAATGCCTTTGAAATAATCAAGTGTGTTATAGGGGTAATTGGATGTTTTCATATTTCAATTTGAAGAGTCATTAGCTTAAATAGATTATAAATTTTATTGGGTAAAAATTTAATAACCATTTTATAAAAATATTTCTTTAATTAAAAGGTTAAATTGTAATTGGGGTGGTATTTGGTTTCATATATGAAATTAAAGTTAAGTACTAATAGAAAGGATATGACCCTAGTCCATGATGACCAAAACATTGGCTTTCTTATGGATACTATCTAGGTTGAAATCATCTTTTGGTATTGAAGTATAACCTGAAATTGCTTATGATGGGATAAGAGATTGTCTTCCTTAGGTGTATGGAAATAGGTTAATGACCCAAGACCCAGATGCATCTAGTAGGAGTGGAATTCCCCCCCCTTACAAACCATCTAAGAGTTATTTCATGTCAGGTTTTGTTTACACACAATGATGTTGTTGTATGTTAGGGTTTTAAGATTAGAGAATCATATCTAACCAAACCCTCTTTACATGTTATTTTTTTCTTGCAACTATAATTCAAAGACTACAATATAAATTATATTCATAATTTTCATGGAAATGGATTTTTAATGGAAAATATGTAGGGTTCCTACTTTACTAAACACAAACACCCTAAATACCTATTTCAAAAATGATTTACAACTCTATTTGTAAAATATGTCGAGAGACATTCTTGCCAAAACTAATATTGAATAAAAGAATGATCACTTAGAGCACACTTTCTATTGCCTATGCTTCAACATACTTTCTCACTGCTCAATACCAACTACTTGAAAGTTGCATATTATTTTGCAAAAATTCTTCCCTACAATAACTTTAAACACCCCAACTCATCATCAAAGTGTGCATTAAAATTTTTGAAGGAAGGAGTTAATATCTGAAATTGAAATAAGATAATGGTGAAATTCATTTCACTGGTCAATGAATACATAATAGTTTAAATAATATATTATACCAATCTTTCATTTGTTGTGATGGAACTATTACAACATTAATCATGTCCTTCTACAAAAACCACTAGATAATCATTGCTATGTTTGTCATGTTCAACAAAACTTGGTATTCCCACAGAGGACAAACACCTTCAATAACCACTCACACCACTAGATCAAAGATCAAAACACTGATGTTTTTATGTGGATAAAACCATAAAAAAGGGAAACAATCCACAACCCCAACCACCGTGGCCACTTGAGGCAATATATTAATGCAAAAGAAAAATATTTTACAAGAGAGTTTCTCACAATCGATCATTAGCAAAGGAACCTCCATGTTGTTTAAATAGATATCATGGACCAATCAAGTGCTAAGCCATGGATCAATATAACCATTAATATCAAGGAGAATATGAATCATCATATCACTCTATGTCTAGAACATATCATGACTATCATATTACATAACTACAAATGCATACTAAAGAAACACACTAAGAAACACACTGTTACCTGAAGCCAAATCATAGACCAAGTTGAAATTAACTAACTCCTAAGTGTATAAATATCCTAACATGTCATACATGTTCAAACTCAAGAAAGGGGACAAACATTCATCAAGGGTTTAAAACACATATTTTGCAAATTTCTTTTTGCTTTCCTGTTTTTGAAAAACCTTTAAATTCCACATACTAGTAATTGTGTTTTCTACTTAACACCAATTTTTTCCCTATATT
>JASDQU010104216.1:122581-138437 GCA_032191745.1 Picea mariana | reverse complement strand
TCACTTAGAGCACACTTTCTATTGCCTATGCTTCAACATACTTTCTCACTGCTCAATACCAACTACTTGAAAGTTGCATATTATTTTGCAAAAATTCTTCCCTACAATAACTTTAAACACCCCAACTCATCATCAAAGTGTGCATTAAAATTTTTGAAGGAAGGAGTTAATATCTGAAATTGAAATAAGATAATGGTGAAATTCATTTCACTGGTCAATGAATACATAATAGTTTAAATAATATATTATACCAATCTTTCATTTGTTGTGATGGAACTATTACAACATTAATCATGTCCTTCTACAAAAACCACTAGATAATCATTGCTATGTTTGTCATGTTCAACAAAACTTGGTATTCCCACAGAGGACAAACACCTTCAATAACCACTCACACCACTAGATCAAAGATCAAAACACTGATGTTTTTATGTGGATAAAACCATAAAAAAGGGAAACAATCCACAACCCCAACCACCGTGGCCACTTGAGGCAATATATTAATGCAAAAGAAAAATATTTTACAAGAGAGTTTCTCACAATCGATCATTAGCAAAGGAACCTCCATGTTGTTTAAATAGATATCATGGACCAATCAAGTGCTAAGCCATGGATCAATATAACCATTAATATCAAGGAGAATATGAATCATCATATCACTCTATGTCTAGAACATATCATGACTATCATATTACATAACTACAAATGCATACTAAAGAAACACACTAAGAAACACACTGTTACCTGAAGCCAAATCATAGACCAAGTTGAAATTAACTAACTCCTAAGTGTATAAATATCCTAACATGTCATACATGTTCAAACTCAAGAAAGGGGACAAACATTCATCAAGGGTTTAAAACACATATTTTGCAAATTTCTTTTTGCTTTCCTGTTTTTGAAAAACCTTTAAATTCCACATACTAGTAATTGTGTTTTCTACTTAACACCAATTTTTTCCCTATATTTACATTTCAACCACTCAAGATGCATGAAGTCAAAAAGACTCAATAATACCTAACTCAACCAGTTCAATGATAATATTGTAAAAATAAAAATAAAATACTTTCTCAAAACAATCCTTTAGTTTCCTTTTATAAACAATTATGATTAGTAGGAGACAAGTCTTCCACTAATGGGAAAATTATATTAATTTTTATGAAATATTATCATATAGTAAATCTTAGTACTAATCATGGGTTGGCAAGGCCTCTTGACCAATTTTTACAATTAATGTAATGTCCACCACTATGAATATGAGAATCAACATTGGGATTAGTGTACCAATGTATGTCCATGGAAAGCTAAGGTGAAGTGCTTGCAAATGGAGTTAATATTAATTGTACCACTTACCATCTACCAAGTTCCCGTATCAATAATATATTATACTACTTTGAAATTCATAAAGACTTTTACTCTCGAGCTCCAAGTCTTTAGTCTTAAGATTAAATATTAACAAGTTGTAAGAGTGGTTGCCTTTTGTTTACAATGATATGGAATGCTATTCCCTTCATGATTGACAAGGGAAATAACTTAGTGTTCTTCTACGAAGGGGAATAATTTATTGTTATTATATGAAGAGCTAAAGGGGACTTGAAGGGCAATGAAAGCTTCAAATTCGATTTCTGGGTCAATATAGATTTTGTAATAACTATCTCAATTTTTTGTGTGGTAAAATATTTGATTTGTGAATCTCTCACATGTCCCTTCAACATTATGAAATTGTCATAGACATTTCATTGATATATCACCAGGATATTTAGAGACCTACCTTAAAGCGTGAGCTAAAGGTCTCCCCCATTAGCCTGTGTATGTGTGCTTATTTTCTATATTAACTATTTATTTTTAACTAGGAGAATCAATAGACCCACCAATTGTCATCGAGGAGACCCAGGGTCGAGTTGGAGAGACTACCACTATAAACCTGGGCATAGTGCAGGCCTCTACAAACCATGTTAAAAAAGTAAGTCGAGTTTCGAACCTGGGTGGGGCCCCTATAATAGAAAACAACGTCTTTTGGAATGGGATATCCACCGTTTGGCCTAGCCCAATGGGCTATTTTATATATTAACTATAAATATAAAATAACCATACATGGAAAGGTAAGCATCTTGTTTTCACCATGAGATAATTAGGACCCAAAGCACCCCACCTTTCCTACATCTTTTCTAGCAGAGATAGGCTAAAAGTTGAGCCATTTCAATATGAGCACTCCAAAACCATAATTTCAACAACTGGAAACTACAATTTTAGGGTTTTGGGGGTCTCTAAATTGAACCAAAACCTTAGAATTGTTATATGAGCAATGAATCTAGTGATTTTAGAAAATGATGATTTGTTAGATTTTGAGGGAGGTCACCAAAAATTAAGCAATTTGTGTGCCAACTATCACACTCCTTTATTTCTTAGCTATTCAATCAAACTCCTCATTATTTAACTTTATTGGGGGAGGAATGACTCTCAAATTTCTAAAAGTGACACTCAAAATGTAACACACCCATCCCCCTAAACATCATTAGGTTAGTGGAGCATACAACACTTTCTCTTCTACCTCTAAATTACTCTTCCAAACCATAACTATGATCTCAATTCTGAGCTCAAACATCGATCATGCTCCTCAAGATATTTCCAATGACTGTAAATATATTCAAAACCAAGCTCCATGCAAGAAGTTATGCCCTCTAGAAGTTCTTGCACATCAACCACATGATGGTGTCATCCTAGGATGTGGCACCCAAGTGGATTTATCTATATGGGTGCCATCCTACATGGCTCGGACAATGTGGATCCCTCGTCCACGCTGGATTAAGGCTTGGATGCTTCACACTTTAACACAAGGCTGAATATTCAAATTTCCAATCTCCCAGATATATTCCTATCTGACATCCTCGAATATTTCGAACCTCCGTCCATCTAGAATCCTCAAGTCCTATGGATATCTACCTATATGGAATGAAGCTTTTCCTGAAAGTCCCCTTAAATGAAAACTTAGATCTCAATCCCTAGATATCCTAGTTCCACCTCGAGGTTCCTCTCTATTCGGGATCTGTACTTTCTAATAAGTTCATTAAAATAGAAACCTGGATTTCTAGATTCTTGGATAGTCCTTCATTGATCAACAAAGGTCCCACCTATACCCAATTACCACATGGAATTCACTCATTTTACACCTTTGCTGACATGTCTCCAATGATAGGCATCCACAAGGTTCACAATGATAATCTATAGGGATGGGTGGGCCCCATCCCTTTCTTATTATCAAAGGATGGATGATCACTTAGATCAACGATCCAAATCAAGGAAGGTTTTTAAGCTACATGTCAGTTAATAGGGACACTTGATCCCGAAATATCAGATGGTTGTGGTTTGTTCAATTTGACAGTCCATATTGGAGGCAAGAATTTGAGATGATCGATCGATAACCTCTTTTGATCATCCCAACTGTACCACGAGAGGATAATTATCCTCTTCTTCACATATCATTCTCCATTTAACACTTCCACATCAGATTCAATTCCTCACCTTACTAAGGGAATCATGCATACATGGCTCCCACGTTGGGGTGTTGTGTATCATGTCATGGAGGTATCGATCCACATTGTATCTCTGGTGAATCAATTCCTCACCTTTAGCCTCAGGGTTAAGGTTCCACTGCATGTCGAGGTTCTATATTTGGAAATACAACATTCGATATTTTAGTAAATGCCCCTTTTAAGAAATCCAGGATTTTTAGATATCCAGATTGTCCTAGCTCCATCACAAAATCTTTGGACCAAGACTCCTATCTTTGGTCCAAATATGGAAGAGAACAAGTGGTGACTACTTTCCCTATATATCTAACTAAATCAATCAATCAAGAGAGAGAAGAAGAATGTAGTGCACCTTGTTGCAATGTTCGTCCTCGTTGCTCCAATCCCAACACTTGGTCTCCAAGCTCCTCAACATGAATGAAATCCTACAAATACTAGAAAATGAACTCTTCTTCCTACTCTAGATGATTGTACAAAGCAAATCTATCTACGAAGACTGAAAGGACAATAGACAAGTAAATGTAGAAAACATGAACTTGAAGGGAATAGGCCAAGTTGATATTAATTGGAAACCCAAGTAAGGCACTTGCAAAGCATGATTGATGATGCGGTATCTTCACCAAGCTCTCCTTTTCCATCCCCTTGCATGAATCTTGAAATAAAAATGTTGAATTCTTTCCTCAGGATCAAAGGTTTGATACCTCCAATCTTCCTCTCTTCACATGGAAATACCTTCAATATATAGGCTTGAGAGGCACGACCACCATGAGAAAATGAAGGACATGGTTGAGGATATGGATCTTTTAGTTTTGGATCATATCCTAAGATGAAGCCATTGCATAGGGGTCAAACACAACCAACCTCATCCCAAGAGACCTGGCCCTTAGAAAGAGGTGGAGGATCCCATGATTCCCTCTAACAAGACTGACGCTCCCCCAGATTTGAACACAGGGCACCATACTATAAAGTGGTGCTCCCCTAACATGGCAAGGGGGGCACCATTCCATGAAGTGGCACTCCCCCAACATGGCTAGGGGGCACCACCCTTCATAAATGCCCAAACAATGGTCAATTTTCCAAGAAAAAGGTGTGTTTTCAGCCTTGAAATTATGGGTTTCTTCCTCCAATATGATTTAGGGGTCATGGAAAATGTCTTTTATGGTGTCAAGGGGTTGTGACATAGAAAAATGAATGCGACACTTGGTAAGGTGCATATGACATTTGGGATAGTGCATGCGGCACTTAACAAGGTGCATATGTCACTTTGCAACACTTAGGGTGTGAAAATCAAGTGTGACATTTTGGTGTGTAATAGATGACCCTTAAAGTGTGAGGTTAGAAGAGAAATTGATGGCCAAAACAATTTACAAATTCTTCAATGCAAGGGTGTTGGAGTAGGAGAACATCGCAGAAGATGCAAACAATCATCATTCAATATACAAATATGTTCCATTTTCGAGGCAGACATACCTATGATCGAAATATGAGATGATCCAAAGCATGGACGTCGACCAATACATTGTGGATCCATGAAAATACTGACCAAGGATATGACCACCAGAGATACAATGTGGATCGATACCTCCATGACATGAACTGATCACAACCACGAAAAATACACAGTGGAGCTACGAGATGACAAAACATAGCCACGAATCAATATAACATGGATCTATGTGATAATATATGTATCGGTAAGATTGCAAACATGGTGATTGTATTGAAATATTTTACATGCTCAAATGATATCCATCACAGCATGGGAAAAACACATAACAGAGTGAGAACCCAACCCAGGGTGGTTGTCCCAATCCCAATGTGGTACGAATCTAGCCATGTGAATAGATGATTTGATGTCAAACATGGTAGAAACCACTTGATTATCGGTCATTGAGGTAAACCATTAAAAAGTGCGAGGGAAATCATCAATGATGATAATGACTCCTAAGGTACCCTAGTACATTCCAACGAATGTGAATAAATGAGCCAAAGTCAACCATTTGTGGAATCATCCGATTAGAGGTCAATGATGCAAACCTATTGTCGGAAGCGAGGAGGATTTCCATTGAGGCATGCAGGTCCCAAGGTACTAGCTAGTTTCTAAGTCTAATTTTCGGATAATGTGCTAAAGTCGACAGGAAAATACTCGTCGAAGGAGGTCCATGATGTATCCCCCATCATTGACACAAAAAAGACACAGGAAAGTGATGTAAGATGGTGAATCAAATGAGTATGGATTGACACATGAAACAAAAATTAGTAATACTACAGATGGATGGTTTGAAGTGAAAATTCCATTGAAAATGATGAGGCACGACAAGTGACTTGGAAAAATTGATTCGATGAGTACCAAGAATATAATGTGACGAAAATAAGAGCACTCTTCAATTGGAACAAAAAAGCATAGCGACACATGGAATTGGTATGAATCAGAGACAAGCAAATAACCCAACTGTAAGGAGAGATGCAAAAAAGTGCCATGTTCAAGGGAGACAATAGCTACCATAATGGATTCCAAAAAACTTCACCCACTCCCTTCAATTTTCCCCCCCATCCAGATAGATGAGTACCTCTTTCTTTTTTAACGGTCTTGAGGAGGATAACATGTGCTTGGTATAGCTCATCCTTCGAATGAGTCCCTCGACATATGTTTAATGAGCCTGAGGAAGGAGGTGTTCGGCCCCATATGGGTCCTGAAGATTGGACTCACATAGGTCCTTCGATGTATAGTTTTATGAGCCCAAAGAAGGTAAAATTGATGGTTTTTCACGTTTAGAGAGTCTGAAAAGAACTTAAAGATGAATCCACGAATGAATTTTTCGTAAATTTAGTCTCCCAAGCCCCAAAAAAGTGTAAAAAAATACAGGGGAGAACTCTTCTAATCATGCTTGAGTAGAGTGTTCCTTTTTCATAATTAGTCTCTCAAGGCCAAAAATGAGATAAACTATCACTCAAAAGACACTGTTTCAAACCTTTTAATGAGTGTGCAATGGAGCAAGCTCAATCGACAATATTTTCATGTTTAGGGAATTTGAAAAGAGATTAAAGGAGACTCCAAAGATCTTCTTTTTTGTATGGATTTTACGAGTCCAAAAAAGAGATAAAAGTATACTTAGTAACCTATTCTCATGTATTAACGAGCACGAGAATGAACAAAGATTGATCTCAGAAATTCCCAACGTAATGTCCAAAGGTTTAGAATGGGACCCATCGATAGTTGGTAATTTCCCCCCAACTGTGTGATGGAAGCTAGTGGATTTTCTCCAGCATGATGTCTATAGGTTGGAGACCTACCCCCCAAGCTCATCCACTGACTCTTCTCCTAACGCCAATGGTTTTAGCCAATAGAATCCTGGTTACTAATAGGAAAATGTTCACCAGAGGAAGAAAGAGAATCAATCGACATAGGCAGATGAAATGAAGGTTAGGTTACGAGATCTAGTGAAAGAATTGACTCAACCTCTATGAGATCTGGAGAAAGACTCGACTCAATATTTACGAGATCTAGAAAAAGACTCAACTCAATAGGAGAGGCGATTGTTTCATTTTTTAACGATCTTGATACATGAAAATAAATTTTGTCATAAGCGTCTATTTAATTTTTTTAATGAGCTTGACATAGGAAAAGAACTATGCTCATTAGGGATGTTTCATTTTTACATAAGATTGAAACTATAAACTATGCTTGAGGCACTATGTTCCATTTTTTAACGAGATTGACACAGAAACATGAACTCTGCTCAAACCTGGTTTCATTTTTTGATGAGCTTGAAATCAACAAGTAAACTATGCTCAAAACCTCTACTTGATCATGGATTCCAAAAGGAAAATTCTCAAGAAGGAATACATGTCAAGGGAAAAACCTCAATCATGGCTTCCAAGAGATATTCACTAGATGGAATAATCACACTCTGTAAGGAATAACATGTTGAGGGTCGTTATAGTCATAGGGGGATCGGGCTCTAATAGCCCTATTTAAGAGATCTCCATGTCAACTACTAGATCTAAATCAGAAGAAGGGAGATATTCCTTCTCATTCGAAGTTGAATGCATGGGACGGGTTGCCACATAATTGACATGTAGCGGGGCAAATGTCACTGGCATGTAAGGACCGTTTAGGGAAGTCTGTTGGTTGATTGTCGTATGAGGGCCAATGAATGAAAGTTGGTCTATGGTCACTATGTTTTCATTGTGAAGGAAACACATAACTCAAAATAATGTGGACACAAGAGCCTTCATAACATAAACATTGTCTCGCCCGAGGAGAAGATTAAAATCCAAGGGGTCGTGGACTACTATCACATCCATATAGACAATTTTCCCTCCTAAAGTAACATGAAACTGAGAAAGGATCCCTAAAGGTTGAGTAGCCCTTATGTTAAAAGTCAACAGATTCTAAGTCATCGAAGCAAGCTGAGGATAACCTAAAGCTTGCCAAGCAATGGAGGATAAAATATTAACTAATGCACCTTTATTGAAAATAGTCTTAGGAATGTCCCTACCAAAAACCTGAACATTGATTTGGAAAGGTATATAGGAAGGGAGATGAGGTTCCGACAATGCACCCCAATCTAAAATAATGGCCTCATTACTTGGAGGGGGTTCCGTTGGGATGGGTGAAGTGACCCCTTGTTCAGAAGAATCCGTAGAAACAAGAAAGACTTGAGTGACATCCTCACTCTTCCTAGGATAAGTGAGATCGACCAAGGGTGGTATTATATCGACCACTTTAACTTCTCTCTCCAAGGGGAGAGTAGGATCGATCGAAGGTGAAATCGAATCGATCACTTGATCAACCGACTCAACTGATGATGTAACCAGATGGATTTCCTGGTCAACCAGATTGACTGATGATGGAACCATATTGATGAGTTCATTAACCAATGGTGGGTTGGGATAAATTTCATGGTAATATGTTGGAAGTTGTTGCTGGACATCAACAATATTTTACAACAAATGTGAAGCCTCATCCATGCGAGGACAAAGGTAGGTATGGTGCATTTCCTTACATAACAAGCAAGGAAATCTGACTTTACCCTTCTTACTTCCAACCTAATTATCATTAGTTGATGGTTTGTTACCAACATGACGTTCATTGGTTGATGACGTGGGTTGAGAACCCTGAGACTACACTTCTCCAAACTTGGGAATACTAGGGCAATCCTTAAGAAGGTGGTCACCCTTACAAAGCCCACAAGGGAATTTGGGCTTGCGATGCATATTCATATACTTGTCGACATTATCAACACTCCCAACATGATGAAAATAATTGGTTGATTTCTCCCAACATGTCTTGTAGTGGTTGGAATTCCCCCCCCTAGCTTATTTTTCTTCTTCTTAATATTCCTTTTCTTCTTCTGCTTATCCAACTGGTTACTACTTGTAGAGATTTCACTAGGTGAAGAGGAAGAACAGGAATACGACCCTACATGTGAAGAAGGCAGAGGATTGACATGAGGTTGATGGTCTTGGGGTGGAGTACTTACAGACGAAACACTAGGATCATTTATGTTCACCGGAGTGGAAAAAAACTAGACTGATAACCCAATAGTGAGTCCAGGAACAGTCAAAGTAGCGATATAAGGAGGACCAACGTGTCCCATAGAAGGAGAAACAAATGGTATCCCAGGAAAAAGGGGTCCCTTCGTTGGTATTTCTAGGAACTGATGCCATAGATACAGACTCAACTCTAAGGGGTTTTCTAGGGAAACAAACAACACATGCTAAAAATATAGGAAGCAAACCAAACAAACAAACCTTTTCATAGTGAACACGCTAGTTGGTGATGAAATCCAACGTCACAGGATCAATATGAAAAATGGGTTGAGATAGAGTGGGTGGACCAGTTACATTGGTGACATGATTAACAAACTTACACCTTAGTGCAAGTTCCCTCATGGTCTATCGTGGGTTACCCTCCAAGGAGCCCAAGTGAGTTTGACCAATGTCTGACCCAGGTACAACAAAGACTCCCCTTTGTCGTCACCTTGTGTATGAACCCTAAATATAAAGGCCACTAAGGTTACGAACTCACATTCAACATCCGAGAGGGTACAGTTGACATTCGAGATCAAACATATGGGAAGGATATCAAGTGTGAAATTCTTCTAGAGGAATGAAGACAAGAGGACCGATAAACTCTAGAGGATCTCGAATGGATTCAAGATTCACGAAGCATTGATACCTAATGAAAATAATGACACTTCAAGAAGAACCCCAATATACGATCTTTCCACTACATTTGGTTAAGATTTATAGGGGTAATATCTGCTCCTCTCCCGCATGTGACCTTGTGTTTAACCCCTATGTGAGAGGGGGCCCCGACTATGCTTATATGAAAATTGGATTTTCTCTCCCTATCACAAGATTCTATGTTTTTTTATGGTTTTGGAAAGTTATTCTCAACACCTATTCCAAAGCCCTACACTTAAGCTAATTTAGGTTTGCAACACCCCTAGAAAGAAAAATTTCTAGATAGATTTTAATCAGCTCTTTGATTTTTAGGTTGTTGTTTACTCAAGAGTATGGAAGTGAAACTAATGATATTCATGACTTCGACTCCAAAAGAATGCAACAAAATGAGATGCAAAGTTTTCTATTCAATGAACTCTATCTATGGAAAGGAGAAGAGTCTTTTTCCATTCCAAAATGCATGAACCCATTGCAATTTACCAAATGCAAACTACAAACATGTACCACCCAAAAATTTGAATGAAATCAATTTATGTTCATTTGATTATAAAGGCAATGAACCTAAATCAAATGCAAGTTATTTCTACTTCCTTACTTTCAATGAAAGATTCCAATGCAGATACAAAGGAATATGAAGTAAAAAGATTGAACAATAATTGCACTAAAAAGTGATGGGAACTGAGAGAAACTAAGTGTGAAATAACTCGCTCAATCAAGAACGTAAAAAGTTGACAAGAAATCACAATGTCAGAATGCCTCCAACAAGAACCCAAACAATGAAAAAGAGAAAGAGACAATCACTCAAAAATCTTTAAAAATGAGCAACAAGGAAAGACATTCAAAGTTGGGTTGTGGTAAACAAGGGAGTCTCCAATCATTCAAAAATCAAGATGTTCTAAAGAATATCACAAAGAGACTCAAAACCAGTCAAACCTTTGCAGACTCTTCCAACCAATCAGATAATTGAGAACATCACGAGACAAAGACCAAACCGGTGAAACGTAAGGTGAACCAAAATCAAAATGTAGAAGAGGTTTGCAATATAAACAAAGATAAAAATGAGTGATAAGTATCAAATCCTCAATCCAAACAAAGTCAAAGACAATGTAGGAGACTCTAGGCAAAAAACCTCTCAAAAGAAGATTGAGAAAAAGTAGACAGAAAGAGGCAAAATCACCAAAAAAGGGAGATTGGAATCCCTGTTCACAAACAGACACATCACCAGTCAATAGAATGGCGCTCCCTAGGAGGCTTAGGGGGAGCACCATTTAGCTAATGGTGCCCATGTATGCATTGCAGGGGAGCGCCAATTAGGCTAATGGCGCCCTGGTGTGAACTGCAGGGAAGTGCCACTTTCTGGAAAAGTTCAAAAAATGGCTTTTAAAAAGATTTGAATCAGTAGAGACTCAGTCAACGACTCTATAAAATCTTCAATGAGGAAGAGGGAAGGGGAAATAGATCATAAATAAGCATCAAAAAATCAATATCTAATCACAGGCAAGGGATTTTAGATGAAACCGAGGAAAAACTAGTCAAAGTTCCTCCCCAATATGGTCGCCATTTTTCTATTGTGATAAATCTTACCCTACGGATAGGCTAAGATCCCCTTTGTATTAAGACTCCTATATTTGGTCCAAATACATAAGAAAACAAGTGATTACTACTTTCTCTATAGATCTAACTAAATCAATCAAGCAAGAGAGAGAAGAAGAATGTAGTGCACCTTGTTGCGATGTTCGTCCTCACTGCTCCAATACACGCACTTGGTCTCCAAGCTCCTCAATGCTACTGAAATTATGCAAAGACTAGAAAAGGAACTCTTCTTTCTACTCTATATGATTATACAAAGAATATCTATCTACAAATACTGAAAGGACAATATACAAGCAAATGTAGAAAACATGAACTTGAAGGGAATAGGCCAAGTTAATATTAATTGGAAATCCAATGAAGGAACTTAGAAAGAATGATTGACGATGCAATATATTCACTAGGCTATCCTCGTCCATGCCCTTGCACGAATATTGAAATCAAAATGTTGAATTATTGCCCCAGGATCAAAGATTTGATACCTCGAATCTTCCTCTCTTCACATTGGAAATAGCTTCAATATATAGGCTTGAGAGGCACAACCACCATGCAAAAATGAAGGATATGGATGAGGATACAGATCCTTAAGTTTGGGATCATATTATAATATGAAGCCATAGCATAGGGTTCTAACACAACCAACATCATCCCAAGAGATTTGGCCCTTAGAAAGAGATGGAGGATCCCATGATTCCCTCTAATAAGATTGGCGCTCCCCAGAGTTGAACACAGGGCGCCATCCTATAAAGTGGTTCTCCCCTAACATGGAAAGAGGGCTTCCATTCAATGAATTGGAGCTCCCCCAACATGGCCAAGGGGGTGCCACCCTTCATAAATGCCCAAAAATGTTCGATTTTCCAAGAAAAAGGTGTGTTTTTGGCCTTGAAATGATGGGTTTCTTCCTCCAATATGACTTAGGGGTCATGGAAAATTTCTTTCATGGTGTCAAGGGATTGCGAAACTCAAAAAAATGAATGCGACACTTGGTAAGGTGCATATGACACTTGCGACAATGCATGTGACACTTAACAAGTTGCATATGTCACTTTGCGACACTTAGGGTGCGAAACTCAAGTGTGACATTTTGGTGTGTATCAAGCCTGCTAACGTGTAATCTATCATGGCTTGAAGATGTGGCATCTAACATCCAACATTTTGGAAAAACCCATTTATTTCAAATTCGGGAAATTCACTTGTCCAGATATCACATGGTTCCATCTGCCAGGATCTGCACCAACTCGTTGCCCATTACAAGGTTCCAATCTATCGTCGTTCCGCACTAGGTCATTATCCTCTTCTAGGTCCCACATTTTTTATTCATACTTTCTAATTAAGTCCATTTGAAAACCTTTGGATGTTGGCTATTTGGATTTGGGGTTCCATCGTCGAGTTCCATGTCTGGGATCTTGACTTTTAAATAAGTCATTTTTTCTAGAAATCCCAGATTCCCAACAATCCAGATTTCAGGGTTCCAAAATCACGGTTCCTTTTAAACTGTTCACACACCAAGGTTATCCAAATCTATCTTTCTACTTTTAATCCTATACATAATTTTGTATGGTCTTCGCCGACTTTGCGACTTGCTAATCGATCTAGATTTTGGGGCATGATGCAGGAACATCTTAAGAAAGCCAACAAAGCAAGCACAAGAGTGGAGGACAATTGGATATGCACCAATGCACATTTTGAGAATGTTTTGAATTTGAAAGGATAAGACATTAATGTAATATCTTGAAAGGATGCGTTCGCATTTATGTTTTTGAGTTGTAATAGAGATCATGAGCAGTTTCTCTCATCTGTTTGTTGGAGGCATTTATTGTAATGAATGTAAGGTAGTTGTAGCTTTTAATTCTGATAAGATAGTTTAGAATGTAGGAGGGAAAACTCTAGAAAGCTACCTCACATGTATTGTATGGTAACATTATCTCATTGTAAGATAGGAGAGAAAGAGAGTAGAGAAGAACATAGATTGTAAAATTTGTATAAGCAGATAGTTGTTGCTATTGAACCCATGTACAGATGCACTTGGATTAATATAAAGAAGCTTTGATCCAATTTCATGGTGTTGTGATGAATACTGTTTGCATCTATTGAATGGTATGTTTACATTTTGCTTATATTCTCTGTTATGTATTTGTTTCAATGATGTGTGTGTGTATGTATCGTGATTTCATGTTGAATGTATGAAGTCTGTGAGAGGAAGAGTATGAGTTTCAATTGTTTCTCGTCTTGAGAATTACTGCAAGGAGTGCATTGACGAGGTTCTGAGTTTTATCTCATAAAATCTTAGTAGGGATACCGTTGTTCTCATACCAACATAAGTGCAGGTATATCACAGAGTCGTGCAAGGTGTGCGTAGGCGAGTTGAAGTCTTAGACTTTTCCAACTAAGGGGAGAGATTGAAGAACTGTTTTCGCAAGGAGTGCACAGAGTTTGAGATTCGAATAACTAGAAGTTATTGTGAATTCCGCAAAGACTGCGTGCAAGGATAATTTAGAAATCCTTGATTTGAAACAAAGTGTAGGCTCAAGAGGGGTAGATACTTCGAGGAGTTCGAAGGAAGGATGAGGTCTGGAAATCACCTTACAGAAGTCAAGATCAGGAGGAGAACAGATGCCAAGTTTCTTGACTGAAAGTCATTAGAAGTCTGAACGGATGGTTGAAATTCTCAAAGGGAGAATCACCGAAATTCCGCGAGCCATTGGATCTGGCAGATCAGCGGAGAGGTTAAAACCGAGTGTCTTTAACATTCAAAAACTCATAAGGTATAATAGTCGTTAGATCTGGATCAACATGAGCCATTGATGTCATGTTTGATTTTCGTTGTTTCGAAATTTGAGAGCATGGAGGAAGTTGTAACTTGGAGTTAAGAGTCGTGAAATCACGATTCGCAAAATCCTGACAAGATCTGGGCTATCAGATCATAGAAGGATCTAGACCATCGATCCACAACAGAGAAGTCATGAGTTTGAACTTCGGGGAAAAGGAGGAGCTTTGTATCATGAACTCACGATTCATGAAATCCTGACGCACTCGGAGGTGGACCCCAGGACGTGACTGAGGTCATATGGTTGAGGTATAAGGGAAGAGTCAAGGAACCGTTAGCCCTTTTCGGGGTTTCAGGGATTGAAGGAGTTAGAGGGACTCACATTAGGAATCGCGAGGTCATGAAACCAAAATTAACTTTTTGGGTGAAGACTATGGTCACACTGGTTGGTCATGTGAGTAAGAGTTTGCGCTTAGTGCTTGATCGCATAGGTGAAACTCCTAAGAAGGACCCGTGGTTATATTTGTTAAGGATTCCAGCTGGGAATCAAAGAATCATTTCGACTTAAGGAGAATTAGAACGATCCTCAGACTGGGAGGTCAAGCATAACCTGCTGAGGTAGGGGTGTTGCGTTAGAGTGGTATCAGAGCTTACAATCATTGTTTTCTATAAGCAAAGGAAACAAAAGGCAAGTTGTGATTTAAATTCTGTGTGGAAAATATTTGAACAATGTCGCCCATAAGATGTCAAGAATGACCTATGCCCGATCCAGCTATGGAAAGGGAAATGACGGAACTTCGTGCTCGATTAGATGCTATGGAGTCAACACAGAGATGAACAACTGATGTTGGAGATGTCAGTGAGGTCGAAAGAGAGAATGAAGTTAGAGCTGAAGAAGAAGTTGTAGCCGAAGATGCTGCAAAAGAACGTCTATTCAGAGCTGTTGCAAGAATAGGTACCAGAGAAAAAATGGATATTCCAATGTATGAAGGCAACTTAGACATTAATGAGCTGCTAGATTGGTTTAGAGCTCTGGATAAGTACTTTGACTATGAGGATTTCGAGGAAGATAAGAAGGTTAAACATGCCATCACTAGATTGAAAGGGCATGCAACACTGTGGTGGGATGAACTGGAGGGTGATAGGCGTTGCAAAGGCAAAAAAAGAATCAAAAGCTGGGATAGGATGGTCACCAAGATGAAAGCCAAGTTTATACCCAGAGATTACCAAATTAATCTATTTCGAAGAATGCATAATTTGAGACAGAAAGGAATGATAGTGAAGGAATACACTGACGAGTTGTACAGGATAAAAATCAAAGAAGGTAATCGTGAGAGTGATGATGAAAAAGTCACCAGATATATGAATGGTCTGAGATATGAAATTCAATATGAGATGAGCATGATGACAATCAGGAATGTGGAATACACTTATCAAATGGCTTTAATGGCTGAAGAGAAATTGGGCCGGAAGAAAGGTCAAAGGGGAAAAGGTAGAAGTCAGAGAAGAGGCAAAGCAATTTACCAAGACAGAGTACAAAAGACCAAATATGAGGAAGAGAAACCTCATACTCACCTTGAAAGAGGAGGAAGTTCATAGGGAAGACAATATGCCAACAGGGACACTTTTCCACGAGCCAGAGGAAGAGGAAGAGACAGAGGAGGTGAAATAAAGTGTTTTGTCTGTGGAAAAATCGGACAAAAATATTTTGAATGTCCCGATAGAAAAAGAGATGGAGGCAAAGCTCACATTTCAGAAGCGAAAAGGAGAAATGTTG
>JASDQU010104216.1:97492-114691 GCA_032191745.1 Picea mariana | reverse complement strand
TATATATATATATATATATCAACGGACTTACTCGTAGTCTACAATCATTCTTCATCCATATCTAGGCATGTCCATATGCATTAATGCACTTATAAATGCACTATGCATTCATCATCAACATGCCTACTCATGTCTACACATTTCTACCTTTACTATATGCATCACTTATCAATTCAATTATGCATTCCAATGCATATTTGTTTCAGCTCCTTGATCCCTTTTAGATCCTTGCATCTTTTTGCACTCCCATCTACTCATGTGTGCATTGTTTTTCCTTAATCGAAAAATTTTCTAGCTAAGTCCCTCTTGGACATTATGCATTTCTAGCCAACACACCTTATTGGCCACTACCTCCACATAGGTAGTCATGTTATAATCCTTACCCTGCTACGACCTTCCATCACATTGGAATGATGTGATTTATATCATTCCATCATCTTGATACTATTGTATCATTAATTCAACTAACCCATGCCTCAATTATTCACACAATAATCACAATCACATTCATATAAGCTATATTGCCAATACCAATGCATGTTCCATAGCACTTTTAAAATCATCAATCATTATCAGATATTCCCTAGCATGTCTAACTACAGTCTACCACTTTATCTTCAATGTGTTTATGAGTGCAAACATAAAAATATTTTAGTTATTTTTACTTTTATACAACTATTATCATTCTCATGCCTGAAATAATCACATATTTCCTTTTTCTCATTATGGAGAAATACAAATAAATCAACAAAAAAGGGGTCAAGGGATTCTCCCTTCCAATTCCTCTGCACAGTCTAAAAATCTTAGCATGGATGAGTTCTCTTCATGACCCTTCTTCCATTATGTTCCCTTGTGACTGCTCCAATTTTCCTTGAGCAGTCTAGTCGAGTTCATCTTGACCTTTCCTTATTCAAAGAGTCCTCCTTTCCTTGATGCAAACAACATGTTAAGACATCATGGTTAGCTCATGAATTAAATCAAAACAAGTGCATTCTGCACATGACTCATATGAGAGTCAAAATCATTAATATTTTGTTTCAACATATGTAGCCTTCCACACATGCATGTCTTCAAAATGTAATCAATGATTCTTATACATATATGCTTTTGCAACTCATTGTCTAATTATTTGTAGTAATCAATTCCACAACCCTATTCTCCCATTAAGGTATTTACATAGTCCATCCACATGGGATTATCCCAACATGGAACTTCCTTGTTGCATATCCATCAATTCCTGAAATGATCTCAACCCATGAGTTAGTAACAACTCTACCATTTCAGTTATTTACCCATAATTCCATAAGGAACATAAACATGCATTCACATAGTGCTTTCAACTATGCACTCAATCCTATGCATCAACATTGTACATGCACATCTACAATTGAAACACTTTCACAATTTACACACGCACATTTGTTAAATCTTAAAATCAATTCATTTTATGACTGTCCACCAATCATTTTCATGAAAATTTTAAAGGCATAATCATAAGTATATTGCCTTCTTTTCTTAGCATCAGAGAAAAATTAAAACTATTACAACAACAAGTTCATTCATTCTCTAGAATTCATACAACCCATAATGTTGTAACCAATGTTCAATATCTGGTTCCTAGGCCACACAACCTCAATGCAATCATTCCTTTCTCTAGAACCTGTGCTTCTATGCTCCATTTCTTAACCCTGTAGCTCAATATTTGAATTAAGCTTAAACAATCTTATGTTTGTGGCCTATCTCTAGCTACTCATATCCAATGTTTGAACCATAGCTCTGATAAGATTCTCTTATCATCCCTATTACTCTAAAGTTTAGCCCTCAGACTCTCACTAGCTTCTGCCAAGCCTGTATAAGTTTATATAACCTTCCTCTTCATCTGATTCCTCATCTATAATGCATGAGGTCTCTTCCATGCCATGTTGTATGATCCTATTGTTATTTTCTTCACTACATGGTATCTTCTCAGTGCTGAAACAACAAGTCATAGTTATCTAATAATAACAATTGAGAGGTACATAATTATTGGCCTTGATAAGGCCTTCTTTGACTCACAACAACCCAAAACTCGAGATCTTTTCTTATTTCTTGTCAAAAGAGCTTTGTAGGAAACCATACAATTATTCACTCTCACCCTGGTTCTTGGCCCATACAACTTGAGTGTTGTAACACATCTTTGATACCACTCAGTAACACACCCGTTCCTCTAAACATCATTAGGCTGGTGGGGCATACAAAATTTTCTCGTTTACCTCTAAATTACTATTCCAAACCATAACTTTAATCTTGATTTTGATCTCAAAAGTTGATTCTTCTCCTCAAGTATTTCCAATTACTATAAATATATTCAAAATTGAACTCCAAGCAAGAAGTTATGCCCTATGGAAGTTCTTACACATCAACCACATGATGACATCATCCTGGAAGATGGCACCCACATGGATCTGTCCATACGGGTGCTGACCTACATGTATCTCCCATCCACACTAGATTAAGACTCGACCTCTTTTCACTTTAACATAGGTCTAAGTATCTATATTTCCAAACTCTTGGATATATGCCTATCTGACATCCTCGAATCTTTCAGATGTTTTTCTATCCAGAATCCTCAAGTCCTATGGATATATGCCTATCTAGAATTTGAATTTTCCTTGAAGTCTCGTTAAATGAAAACCCATATCCTACTACTTGGATGTCTTGGTTCCATCACAAGGTTCCTATCTATTGTGGATCTGAACTTTCTAATAAGTCCAGTTAAATAGAAACCCAGATTTCCAGATTCTCGGATAGTCCTTCATTAACCAATGCAAGTCCCACCTGTACCTGACTGCCACATGAAATTCACTCATTTTCCACCTTTGTTGACATGTCTCCAATGATACACCTCCATGGGGCACACAACCATAATCTATGAGGATGGGTGAGCCCCATACATTTCCTTATTACCTCTAGTGCACAACTTATACGCCCGCTGGATCAGATGGTACATGATCGCTCAGATCAAAGGTCTAATTCAAGACATATTTTTAAGTTGTGCGTCATTTAATAGGGTCACTTGATCCTAACAAATCCAACAACTATGGTTTGTTCAATCCAATAGTCTAGATTAGAGGTGAGACTTAGAGATGCTTGATTGATATCCTCTTATGATCATCCCAACTTCACCATGGGAGGATGCCTATCCTTTTCTCCATGTATTATACTCCATCTAACACTTCCACATTGGATTCAATTCATTTCCTTACCCGGGGAATCATGCATACATGTCTCCCACATTGGGGTGATCTGTCCACCCACCTGACATCTTGCCTTCCGCCTCGGGGTTAAGGTTCCACTTCATGTTGAGGTTCCACATTCGACAATCCGACATCTAACATTTTACTAAATGATCCTTTTAATAAATTCCATATTTTTGAATATCTGGATGGTTCAGGTTCCACCGCACCATTCCACCATCCAACATCTGAATTTTCTATAAAATCCCCTTTTAGGGAATTCCCTGATTTTTGGATGGTCTTGGTTCCACCTCCCAATTCCACCATTTGGTGCCTTGCCAAGGTGAGGTCCTAATCATCCATTCTCGTCTAGACCTGCACCCTAAGATTATTGGTGATCTTGCATATTTCGACGTGGTCACCTTTCTGATGTGATATGACATGTGCATTATATCATGGCATGACGCGACATCCAACATCAATAATTTTTCAAAAAGTCTATTTAAACAAAACTCCAAATTTTTGGATTTAAAGATAATCGTTATTCCACCTCCCAGTTCAGCCTCCTCCCTATGGCCTGCCACCGTGGACCTGTTGATGAGTCGCTCAGTTGACGTGTCCTCTGACATGGCATGTTGAATCAACAAGCTGATGTGGCACTTCTGACACCATATGATGACATGTAATCTAATGTGGAATCCAACTAAGCATGATGACATGACACTTTTGTCATAGCCTACTAACGTGGCACCTATTGTGGCTTGTTGATGTGGCATCCAACATTTGTCATTTTGGAAAAAGCCATTTATTTCAAATTTTCGATATCTGCTAGTCCACATATCGTGTGGTTCCATCTGTTGGGTTCGGCACTAGCTCACTACCCACTGCAAGGTTCCAATCTGCCAGGTTTCCACACTGGATCAATGTCCTCTACTGGGTCCCACATCCAAGTTTCAAAATTTCTATTTAAGTCCATTTGTAAAACCTCAGTATGTCCTCTATTCAGATTTGGGATTCCACCGTTGGTTTCCATATCCGAGATCTAGACTTTTAAACTAGTCCCTTTTTTCTGGAAATCTTGAATTCACGACAATCCAGATTTGAGGATTCCTCTATAATGGTTCTTCTTAAATTGTTCACACACTAAGTTTATCCGGATCTGGCTTTCTTCTCCCAAACATGTACATGATTTTTCCTAGCCTCAGCTGGCTCTACAACCTACTAATCGATCTAGATTTTGGTGCTCCACCATGAACTTCCATTATAGTATTCCAAAAGGAAATAAGGATCTCATAAAACCTGGATCCTTTTCATTTATGCCCAATAAATCCTTATATGTAACCTATTTAAATTCCATATTCTATACACAAAAAAATTCATGCTATGTTTGAAGCCATGAATTGTAGGTTACTTATGCATACATTCAATAGAAAATTAACTAGTATGGAATGCATTTGATGTTCACGAAAAATGTCAGAGTTCATACATGCATTCATCATGTCCATAAATTCATATCGACTCAGGAATGTAATTCAAGAACTCTTCATGCCGAAACATATAAATATACATGGCATAGTGGACACTTGGTTGTTTAAAATATGCAACCATCCCAAATGACTGAGGGTGGGCACTTTTCCACCCAATTGTAGACTCTGCTGCACTATTCCTCTTTGCGACAAGCCACCCCCATGCTAGACCATGATACCACCAGGGAAAATCACTTTCTTAAGGAAATAAATTTTAGTTGTGAAGGCCACTCTCCTTCATAGCAATCCACAATAGGGAACTCCTTGCAAGACTTAGCTTATCTCAATAGCTCACTAATCATTCCTGTGTTGCATATCTCTGCACAAAGACTGATCATAGACCCTCCTCTAGTTCAACACTAGCATTCACATTGTGCATTATTTGCATACAACCTCATCTTGGCTTCAACTCTCGACTTTTGTCTTATCCCTTGCGAATTAGTCCAACATACACCGTGCCTTCCTTTTTACTAGCTTGCTTACTTTCTAACTTCTTTTTTTCATGTCAGACTTCCATGGCTCTTCTTTCTTCCTCCTTAGAAGGTTCCCGATCTCTCTATAACAAACCCAACCCCCTAATCCTTACTTAGGCTAGTGGGGTGTTAAAATTTCCTCTTCTTCAAATTGGTTCTTTTCTCTAAATCAATATCATGGACAGATTCTACTCATCCAGAGCTTTCCAATGACTGTAACCATACTCAAATCTGACCTATGGATTAAAATTTATGGCCTTCTAAAGTTTTCAGGCCTTCATTAGCTAGAATCACCACACCGCCATGTGGCATCCATGTCACCTGTACCAATTCCATGTGGCATATCTGGTATGGATGTTTCTACTGGCATGGAAACTGCCACCAAGACATCATTCCCTCATCTCACCAACCTTCGACTCTTCCACTCTCGACTACTTCACTCATTCTTCTATTATCTGATATTCAAGGGTATCAGCCCACCGATATATTGAGCCCGAGGGTAGTATTACACCTTGCAACTCCAAGTGCTTGGTCTAGTGTTCAAGATATCATCCAGGACACGTGACTCCATCATGCATCTATCATGTGGTTATCAGGGTACGGGCCCACCGACCCTCCAAGGAACAACTTACGTGCTCGAACCTCAAGTGCCTAATCTGTTGGCCTAACTAGCACCTTAGACATGTGAGAATGTCACAACCTGCCACTTGGCTTGACACATGGAACCCTAAACTCAACATGAAACTTTGTGTTGGATGCCAAATCTCCTCGACACGTGGCACAATAACCACTTGACACGTGGACCAACCATGATGTGCCACATCATCATAGTACACAAGGGTTAGTCTAAATAAGTGTTGATACTTTTCCCCCTCATATTGGTTTGGTTATGTCACTCGATGTCATTCTCCTCTACTCGTGGGCTAACAAGTGAAGGTTGGAACCCTTCCTAGAACCTTGCCCCACTCAGGTAGATTCAGGCTTATAACAAAATTATTCGAGGGGTCCAATACTTTAGTACCTGGGGCGTTAAACTCCCTCTTGATATTGGTTACTAGATTGATGGATGAGGTCTCTCAACCCGTAGATCTAACGAGTGTCATTCAAAGGTTCCAATAAACATAATTAAATCCGATAGGTCCCACACTCGTCCTACCGACTAATCAAACACTAACAAGTGTCAATCCTTGTGAAACCCTAAAAACCAAGCCGACGTAACATGTCACCATGATGTCACTCGCACATGGAAAAAAATAAACTCATGAAATTGTTGAGAGAAGGGAGACAAACCCTTCCATGGAACCTTGACCCACTGGCCCATTGACCCACCAGGGCACTAGGCTTCCTTAGAAACTTCTTGCAAAAAATCCCCAGTAATCTGTGATTCAGTTAACTTCTAATGATAGAGACCAATGGTGGAGATATATCCACCCTTAGATCCAATGATAAAAAACTAAAGGTGACCATTCAAGGGTTACTTTCCAGATAGAGGTCCCACACCAAACTCATCGACCAAGCACAAACCGACACATATTGTCCTCCGACACATTGGTTTCCACGATGGAATGACTCGTCATGTCGACGTCATCCCCTCTCTTTCCTTGGAAAACAAAATGAAGGGTTGAAACCAGGCATTGGAACCCTGCCCCATTGGGTATCGGGCCACTAGGATTTCACAAGACTTAGAAAAAAAATCTCTTGGTGCTCCAGGTATCCTATCACCCGGTTGATCATGGGATCCACCTTTGATTCCACAACTACTCTGGTGAATATCCTACGACTGTGATTTATCCTCTCCATGATCCAATGGCTAGGGTTTTTCCCCTCTTTACATAGGGGTTTCAACTATTAGTGCATGAAGTAAAACCATGGAACCCAATGATGGAACCATGACCTACCGAATCACCGAGATCTGGTGAATTTTTGAATCTGATGACATGCTCGACCATGGCTTCCAATCCTCTTGTGGACCAGCAAGATCAAACCTCCTCTCTGGATCGACGACCACTATTCTTCTTCAGGTTAAACAAGGTTTTGGATTGGTTCCTTGGGTTTATTCTCCTGACATTGGTGTTGCACTAAAATAAAAAGGCCTAAGTCATAAGGATGAGTGAAGATCTTGAACCTCGACTCATAGGAAGGACCGATGCCTCCCCTCAACATCAATTTTTCAATAAACTTAGGTCTCATAGAGGCTAAGGACCTATAAGGGAAATCTGAACATACAAGATGACTCCCAAGCATCCCTTGCTTATTTTCTGAGTTTAATTATTTCTATTAGAAATATCTCTTTATAGACATGTCCTCATGGGTTAAATAACCAGGGAAAATAAATCCTAGATATCATAGCTGTAAACTATAGCTCCAGGAAAATATTCTTCAATTATCATTCATCACAAGAGTGAGAAACTAGAAAAAAAAAATACTAGTAAGAAGAAGATGGAATTTATTCATGTCTAAACTATTACATAAACAAGATACAATCAATAATCATTATCATGCATCCAAGGGGTATTATAGATGAGAACAATTATTTGTTCAATGATGAAATTAACCAGCCAAATGATTGTGGGAAAAAACCTTTCCACCCAACCATAGGCTATGTTGCACTTTCTATTTCTACAACAAGCCACCCTAGTGCCAAGCCATGATGCCACCATGGGACTCTCACACTGACTCAACCAATACAAGAATGGATTAAGGAGTTTACTCTCCTCCACTCCACTGGCAACAACCAAAGTCTCCCTCTTCCCACTGAGATCAATGCCTCCACAGTTTTATTAGGTGCCTTTCTAGATGGATTTCCTCTGCACAAGGGATCCCCTTATTTTCTACATAGTCCCTCGGTGACCACCCCTTACCAATGTCAGTTTCTTTGCAACATGTATCAAGCCCGCGACCCTCTTTTATTCCAATCTTCACTTTGGGTCTTCTCTGCTCGAGTGTGACCATCCATTTCCTAGGCATAATTCCTAGTTCTTCCTCTATTCAGGTCTGTATACATGTGTTCCTCTTCTTCTACATGTTGTCTTTTTGATATTTCCATCACCCATTCTTTGCATATCGTTCTAGTACAAGGAGAACACCTTCTAGTGGAGGTTTTTGTAGAGGTTTTTAGTGTAACAAAATTTGACAAAAAATTAAAAAAACCCTCCACTACAACCTCCTCTATTGGTTGCAAAGGTTTTAGTGGATCTTCTATATAACTAAAAAATTTGTGTGGGCAGAGGTTGTAGTGAAGGTTTTTTTTGGGTGCATTTCTTGTCAAAACGAATTGGTGCGGTATTGAAACACATGCGCCAATATGTTAATATAATTACACACATCAAAACAATAATATAATAAAAATTCCCCAGACTTGAATATAATAAAAGAACGCCTCGCTGCGTTTATAACTAAGGCACACTGGTTCCCCCTTTTCCGTCATATGTGGAGCACCGATGCTCTTATAATTACTATGCACCGATTCCTTGTTCTTCTCTTATGATGCACTGGTGCGATTTATTATTCATCTACCCCAATGTGATCAAGTTATAGATAGCACCAATGTGCTTTATGATTAGTACATGCCGATGCGGTTAATTTATAGTTATCCCCGATGCGATAATGTTATTTGGAGACCTGGTGCATTTAATCTAGAATGTGCCCTGGTGCTTCTGTAGTTAGTATGTACCGATATGTTGACAACATTATTTTTAATATGCATTGGTGCATACAATATAGTAAAGGTACCGGTGTGTAAATAATATTTAGCTGAACAATGCATATCATAAACATAACACACTGGTACACACTTTTTTTTAGTGCACTAGTTAATATTTCAAACATGGGCATCGTAAAATTTTGAAATGATAAATATTATTGTATGTTGTATCATTTACATAACAATGTGTTTTCTCAATAGTACGTTCTTGTTTGTTATTATAATTAATATGTACTAGTGCGTATGAATCCTCAAAATGCACCGATGTCTATATTATGGCTCTAGTGAGTTCAAAATAATACAATACACCGATATGTATATATTTTAAAGTAACTGTTTTTTACAAATTTTCAATTAATTATTTCAAAATAAAATATTTTCTATAATAATATTGTTTTATATTAATGTTATTGCATTAATGCATTATCCAACCAATTAAACCTATGTTATTTGTATCAATGTAAATCATCCACATATTGTTTATTAAGGAACACAACATTTTACAACATTTGACAACACAAAGAAATAAGAAACCCATATTATTATATATGAATAAGAGACCCATTGTCATACAAAAAGGGACAACGTACAAGTCTAGTACAATAATCAAATTGCAACCAATTTGTAATTGTTAGACTTATTGGTAACCTGTCTTCATGCAATTGGGACAATATGTCAAGTACATTAAACAAAATCGCTTCTTTTCAAAAGCAAATACTCCAAAACATACAACATGCAGTAACATTCAATTATATTGAATGTCATTCATCAATTGAACTGTTGACATTGCTCGAGCTGCATGCATGCCTCATTTCTTCATCATTTGTAGGTAATATTGTATTTTGTTTTTTTAACATAATGTTTTCTTGATGATCGACTTGTTTTTTTTATGTTCTTCCCCTTCATCTTCCATCTACAAACATAGAAATAAACCATGATAAGTATATCTACATTTATATATATAGTAGAATATACATGATTTTGTAAAACAAAAAACATACCTTAGCACCGAGTCTTTCATAAACAATACACATTCTTTCGAAGCCATGCTTCATGAATTCTCTCAAAATCTCCTCTGATGTCTGCATTCCATACTTTGTTTCTTGCATGTTTAATACGACATGAAAAATCATAGTTGATATAATCAATACAATTTTTTCTTGTCTTTTCATTAATTATAAAACAAGGAAAGTTAAACAACATAGCTACTTACAAATTATTCAATTAAACTTTCATTCTTCAACATATACTCACAACCCATACTTAACCCAATTTTGATCAATTCATGGGTTGGCTCCTCTTTGTATGTTAGCACCTAGTAGAAGACATCCATGGACAAGTGTAAATTAATTATTTAAATATAAATATCACAAAAAACATGAAATCTTAAGAAAATCCCAAAATTTAAATACTCACAAAGTTTGAGCTCAACGATTTTATTCCTCGTCGTCCTATCTTATGTGATGAATGGATTCTATTTGTTTTTCTTTTCTGCAACAAAACAATTGAAAATTACTATTTCAAGTTATACTTAAATTCAATGTACATAAAAGAATAAAAAAATGATTACATACCTCTAATGCACATTGTAGTTGGTATGGATCCTCTTGCGGCATGTTCATTTATTTTAACATCTTCTTCTACACTTTTTTGGACATCCCCACCAACATGTCATTGTTTTCCCCTTGGAATTTTCAAAATCTCTCTAGAAAAAAAAATATATAAAAATTATTATTTAAAAAAATAAGAACCTCGTGTGTATATTAAGATAATTCACACCGGGGTCTTAAAAAACTTTGTACGCACTAGAGCGTCATACATACATATATGCACATGTATAGTATAATAGTGTTGTTGCGAAATTGAAAACATTTTTATTTTTTTTTATTTTTTTATATTCAACTGGTGCTTTATAAATTAAGAAAAACACAACTTCCTAATTACTATTTATTACGTATCGTTGAGCACTGAAGAAATTTAAAAAATGATGATTTCCATATAAAACAATGATTTTTCCATTTTAAAATCATTGGCGTGCTTTGTAATAAATGCGCCCTGGTCCATGTTTAGATAAAATGTGCACTGCCAAATGCGAAAAAGATTTTAATAATATTTCAAATTGAAATAAAATTGTGTTGTTTACAAACACATATGCTTCGGTGTGCTTACTATGTAAAGAGTGCACTGGTCACCACGAAGGCGTTTTTTAAAAACAAAAAACTAACAACGACATGACGGTTTAGGATCCAATGCAATGAATGGTTTTGTTGCAATGGATAGGAAACACCCATATATAAATAACCAAACCCCTATAAATAAATTGTGCTTAAAAATTCTTCTTGTGAAATATAGAAGGAGAAAAAAAACGAATAGTTAGGATATTAGGGCTTCCAATATTGAAGGTAAGTATGAAACCTTTTTTTTTTTGGTTTGGGAATGCACTAAAAATTGTTTGATTCAAATAAGAGAATGATCAAGATGATTAATAGAATGAAATCATATACCTGAAATTTATCCTTTGATTATTTCTATATGATCTACAGTAGTCCCCCTCAAATTTGTCTCTTAAAAAAAAACCCACTCACTCGAAAATCTTTACTAATAAATTTCTATTGCACAAATATCCTCTCTAAAATTTGGCAAACAAAAAAACAATGGATATGGTGTTCCTTTATAAATGAAAAAACTCAAATTGATGTAGGAGGATCTATGTGGCCACTGAACTTTTGCAATTGGCTCAAAACAATTTTTTGGCAACTAACTATTTTTAGCATTTTTTCGGGTCCCAAACTTCTGGGGCCATTTTAAGGGACTAAATGATGTATTTTCACGATTGGGCACTTCAATGATAGCTAAAATATTTTATTTATCCCCCTAAATTAAGTTCATCGCCAATACCTTTCCAACGATCTATCATGTGCCCTAAACGAAGATCGTATGTAAAATCAACGACCTCGGGAAGTTGATGTACTAACTTACCCCAACGGGGCCCACATGACTTTTGGCACTTCATCTCCTAGGGTTAGGTTTTTGGATGTCTAGAGTTTTGGAATTCATGTTTATTGTAAAAATTCCTTCAGAGCCTCATTGTACTCATCTTCTTGCGAATGAGTGTAGCCGTCACATCTATTCTCAGAGATAAGCCACCACCATTCTAGCAAGCTTGTTTTCAGTCTGCACTTTACAATTTTCAACATATTTCTTATTTAATAGAAGTCAAGTTTTACTGTATCTCTATTATTGTTCACTGTGTCTCTGTGTTAATATTATAAATATGTGGTTTCATTTCGTTCCTCTCATAATTTCGGACCAGTGGTATCAGAGCAGTCTACTCCTTGCCATTTTTTTAATGCATGTCCCCGACACGATCAATGTATAGAGAGTTGGGTCTTGAGCTTGTTTCTCTTGAGGAAAAATGCTCTTGCATGTCCAAGAAACCGTCCATGGTGGGCGAAAAGAAATACAATGGGACATGAGATCCATTCAAAATTTTGCATGAGGAAGATCTTCAACAAAAGATGAACGAGATGATGGACAACTTTGCACAAATCCTTTGACAACTACCGACAAGCGACGCATCCACCTCAAGCGGAGGCGCCGCCCCCTTCAAGGTACAAATAAATTTTGATATTACTATATTTGAAAGGTAAAATAGATGTGGATATCGTAGATAAATACAACCTGCATAAGCATTTATTCCTATGAAATGAAGTCCTAGTGAAAGTGTAAAATTGTGTTCCTGTTGGGATTGGCCCACAAAGGTTGTTAGATGAAACATTTATAGAAGTCAACATTGATAATTTAGAGATTCCTTGAGGAATTTCTCCATGCAATTTATTTTTGGCCAAGTACAACTCCTCCAGAGTAATTATCTCACCAAGACATTCAGGTATTTTCCCTTCCAATTGGTTCCCAGATAAATTCAACACTCACAAGCTATTCATACTTCCTATGCTGACAAAGATTTCTCATGTAATATTATTCTGAGACAAATCAAATATCATGTTTGTATTCCACATATATGCCACATTATACTCAATTCCTTTTATGTTAACTGCCATTTCATAAGAATATCGGGACCCCTTTGAAGATCTATTTATTGCAAATCCTTGTAGTCTATCAATACTAGATGGTATTCTTCCAATGAATTTATTGTTGGATAAATCCAACACAAACAACTTGGTGAGATTTGTGATCCATTGAGGAATACTACCATGAAGGTTATTATAACCAACATTATTTTCATACAAGATGTTTTCAATAAAACCCATAATGGAATAAATTAAGGTTCTACAAGAAAGTCTTAAATTAAAAGAGGGATAGCTACGTGGATCAACTTGGGCCTCAAGAGACCGATGTAACCAAGCCTGCAACTAGGGGAGACTCGCCATGTTTTCATGGACCATCTAAGCCTAGTGAAAAAATCATAGAGTCATGCATAATAGAATAACACATAGTAACAACACACACACCACATATCTTTCTAGCAACAACTAGAAAGGACGAGATGCCACCCTTTAGCAGAGAGATGAGGTATACCATTCAAAAGGCATAAAAGATATGACTACCCCAATGGGGCCATAGAAAAGAGAGGTAGGCCAATAGTTTTATGTAAATGTAGTAGGGAAAGAGGAAGGGGTCAAACCTATCTCAAATACTAAGATTACAAGATGCACAAAATGATATGGTGTAGTCACATTGTGCACAACCATGGAAGAAACAAACATGACACATGTAAGAGAAGAGGGATGAACATGTTTGAATATAGAAGGCTAGGATTCCCACACACTACTAACAAAGCAAGGATCCATGAGAGAAGGAATAGGAGAAAGAGGTATAGGCATGGGGGTGACCCTAGTTGCTAACCAAGCTTCAAAATCAAATGTCATGTTTATGTAATCACAATTTGAGGCTTCAAATCTATGGCCACTATGAGGAAAAGAGGACACAAAGAGGATGAGGAATGTAGAGGAGAATCAACCTAAGCTTTCCCTTAGGGAATCACTCTAATAAGTTGAACCATAAGAGGAGGATACGTTTCATGCTTAATCATTATCACTTCTCCATTAAGGACATGAGGAATGTCACATTAACAAAATTCAACTTGTCTTAGGGAGATGATTGTGGGCTCTTTGGAGAAAACTTTGCAATGTTATTTCTCTCTAGAATCTAGAAATATTCTACACTATGGTATCAACCTTATGGTAGTAACACCACACCTTGGTATTTCTATCAAATGTTGAGGGAAATAATACTTTTCTAGGAGAAGAAGGAGCATGTTGAGAGTATCACTTGGAGTCTTCCTTTTGAAGAGATGGACACTTGGTACCTGTGTGAGTTTCAAACTTGTAGTATGCATACCATTCACCTACTTGGGAGAAGTGGGTTGGTCACATGTGTTAGGAGTTTCATGATAACTTGTTGAGGAAACAACCTAAAATGTGAGGAAAATCCTCAGAGAAGGTGAGGACCCACATGATCCTTCTCTTGTCTAGGAAGGAGGCACATAAGGTGTAGGCATGAGTTCACTATTAATATCTTGAGATGTCATAATCAAAGTGAGAAGATGGGATGTCCCGAGAGTGTCATAAAGTTCGTAAGATCATGTCTTAGGTCCTAGAAATAAGTCTCCACATGGAACATGAGTTGGTCACATGTCCAACATGAAAGGGGGTGTTGCATGTACACTTGGATAGAGTGGTAGGAACATGCATGTCCACTTGAATAAATGGAAGGGACACAATTTCATGATAAACTTGGGTCATACCATATGTACGTGTCAAGTTGGAGGGAGGTACTAAAAAACCTCTCGGATACATTTGGATCATAGGGAAAGGAGTAGGTACTATGTTTACTAATTGAGGGGGCATTGTTGAAGGAAATACTTGGCTAGAGTGTTGAATAGGGAAGATTGTCGCTAGAGCACTTAGGTGTACACATTCTAAGCCTAGTTCAACATAATTATTTTGGGTGATAAAGGCCAAATTAGAGACTTCCTCATTGAATACTTGGCTATATTCTAGATATATGACAATATCACTAATGAAAATAGAGAATTTTTTCTCCATATTCTAAGAGAATAAAGAGAAAAAAAATGAGGAAGACTCGCACGTGAAAAGATAGTAGGGTTGGTGGGAACTCTTTGTTGGGTGTTTCCAGAATGTAGTAGAATGGTTAGATTGAATACCAAGTAAGGAGAAAGAACGACAAACACACTTGAAGGGAGAACAAATGGAAACACTTCATGTATCCAACAAAGATATTGGACTCCCATTCAAGTCCATGCCATGAAAAATCTCCCCATTTTTATTTTGAAAATACAAGTCTCCAAAATGATGCAATATATATATATAATAACACACTAAACCTACCAATAACAATACCAATTGAAAGATAAATATATCACTTAGTTGAGAGGTTCTCTCCCTATATGGTGGCACTAATAATCCTTCATGAAAGTGGGATTGAGAGGATCCAATAAATGCCCACAAGGGAAAAGAATAAGATCCAAACTCAACTAGGATGAAGAATGGCAAGAATTAAACCAATGAGAAGGGAACAATCATTAGGGTAAGTAATTGATATAAGGGTGATGATGGAGATTGTAAATTTAGGTGGTTCACGTGCTTAAGTATTGAAGGCGAAATTTAAATATTTGCAAAAAAATGGTTGATAAGATTTAAGAAGCCAAGTTGTTTTTTGTTAAACCTAAAAAAAGTTAAAAAAAGGCTATTTATAGGAAAATTAAACCTTCAAAGGTGTACAGGGCATGCAAAATATCCCTAAGGAAAAGTTGGAATTCCTAACTCCTTATTCATGAGTCAAATTCAAAAATGCATTGATCCTTAGCATATCTACGAGTTTCTCACTTATATTTATATTTAATTACATAAATTTATATTTATATTTAATTACATAATTTTTTTTTATATAAATTTATATTTAATTACATAAATAACAAATATAATTAATTAATTAAAACTTAATTAAAAAATAATAAACTAACATTATTTTTAATTTTTTTTCTCATCTTATAATTTATTTTTATATAAATTTATATTTAATTAAATAAATAATAATATAATATAATTAATTAAAACTTAATTAAAAAATAATAAGCTAACATTATTTTTTTATTTTCTTTTCATCTTATAATTTGTTTTTATATAAATTTATATTTAATTAAATAAATAATATTACTATATGTTTATTTATTAATATAAATTTATATGATTTAAAATACATCTCTTTATTACTAAAATAAAATGTAATTTAATCAACTTTTCCAACAATATTCAATAGTTTTCCATAGCAAGTCTCATCACTTAAGTATTTATCTTTATCGTGAAAAATTTAGTTGGACGTTATCAAATTCTGTGTACATGGATCATCTAAAATTTATAATCAATTGTATTTGTAATTCGATATAAATCTGTGTTTTTGACCTTCTTTTAAATCGATTGATATAGACCTCTTACTCGTTTCAACCACATAAATTTTTTTTATTCATCTTTGTTATTACACTTTTTAATATTTTTTGATATAGAATATAGTTTATTTTTAATGTGATTTTATTAGTAATAAATTTTCTCTCATAAAGTGAATCACACATGAAAAAATAATAGGGTTGGTGGGAACTCTTTGTTGGGTGTTTCCAAAATGTAGCAAAATAGTTAGATTGAATACCATGTAAGGAGAAAGAATGAGAAACACACTTGAAGGGAGAACAAATGGAAACACTTCATGGATCCAACAAAAATATTGGACTCCCATTCAACTCCATGCCATGAAAAATCTCCCCATTTTTATTTTGAAAATACAAGTCTCCAAAATGATGCAATATATATAAAATAACACACTAAACCTACCAATAACAATACCAATTGAAAGATAAATATATCCCTTAGTTGAGAGGTTCTCTTTCTATAAGGTGGAACTAATAATCCTCCATGAAAGTGGGATTGAGAGGATCCAATAAATGCCCACAAGGGAAAAGAAGAAGATCCAAACTCAACTAGGATGAAGAATGGCAAGAATTAAACCAATGAGAAGGGAACAATCATTAGGGTAAGTAATTGATATAAGGGCGATGATGGATATTGTAAATTTAGGTGGTTCATGTGCTTAAGTATTGAAGGCGGAATTTAAATATTTGCAAAAAAATGGTTGGTAAGATTTAAGAGGCCAATTTTTTTTTGTTGGACCTAAAAAAAAGTTTAAAAGAGGCTATTTATAGGAAAATTAAACCTTCAAGAGTATACAAAACATGAAAAATATCCTTG
>JASDQU010104216.1:0-10400 GCA_032191745.1 Picea mariana | reverse complement strand
AAAACCTTCGTCAGATGTCTCCTTAACTTTGCATGGCTTCTGCAGGGGAGGTAGCTGAAACATTAAAGGCCAAGATGGCGCATGCATACTTCCTCTGGTCAGATGATAACTCAGTATGACTTTTTGGAGAAAATCAGTGTACGGGACCATCTCGGGCAGACTGCCTGTCAGAACCTCCATGTCTTGCATGCAGTAAGTGAGTCAAGGTTTGAACTACCTCAATTCTCCTTCATTTAATTCTTTAGCGAGGAACAAGATCGAGGTCGGGCTGAACTTGTCTTGGAGGACGCGGTACTCCCTTTTGGGAAAAACTCGATGCTTCAGCCCCTTTGCGTAACTCTTTTCCTTTCCCCAAGTGACCAGGCATCAAGACTGTGGGCCCAGCTCCTGGGCATTTTCGACGCTTCGTGCCTCGAGGCTGGGAGGAGGCTGATCTTTACTCTTTGAAGTCGCGATGCGCGAAGGGGTGATAGAACCTGATCGCACGTCACGTACCCCTCTTTTGATCGGATGGCACGAAACACTTTCGGCGACACTGTGGGCCCGTCATTAAAAGTTCTTTTTCATTTTGTGATTCGTGAGTTCGTGGGTCAAAGACCCTCGGCTCCCTTTTCTAAACTCCTGCTCCCCGAGATGGAGATACGGGCCAGGCTCCTTTTCTGGTCAGCGCTCTCTATATGTAACCGTCGGCTAGGGCCCAAGTACTAATGCCTCTCACAGCTCGCGGCTTCGCGAGTTGGAGTATCGAACTTTGGCATTCTCCCCTCGCGAAGTCCCGAGACGCGATGGTCAGCGAAGGTTGACCCCCTCCAGGCACTTTTTGTAACTCGCGATCTCGCACAACCAAAGGATATGGCCCGCCTTTCGAACTCACGAACCCCGAGTTTGAGAAATAACATTGCGCTTGAGCTGCTCGCGATCAACGGCCCTCGTAACTTTGCGAATGCCTCCCGGAGAATTACGACCGTTGACTTCCTTAAAAAAAAATTTGCGCTATACTTGGCATGACTCGGTTAACTGCAATTACCCATTAGCCGTTGCTCTGCTCTGTCACTGAATCCTTTCTGCTGAAGAACGAAATGCCCGCTTGCTTGATTTTAAATCCGAAAAGGACTTCTTCTGTGTGTTTCACTTGGGCGCTTCTCGTGCAACCTACAGACCTGAATATCCCTATGCCGAAGACAAGTAATGTTGCTAACATTAGGCTCCATGGGGGATAGAGTCGTCCCTGTGATGCTCTAAGGACTCATTTTGTAGTTCCAGTGCCTTGCTGTTGGGCTATGGAGTCATTTACTAAGCCGAAAAATAAAAATAAACGAAGAACCAAAGGACAATATTTACAAACAAGGGAGCCACCGAAGGCTTAGACAAAACATTTCTTAAGAAAATGCCCATTTACTGGGTTGTCGAAAACTTCTTCACCCTCCAAATCCTGCAACCTGTACGTGTTATTTGAGAAGACTTCAGAGATTTTGAAGGGGCCGATCCAGAGGGCTTCAAATTTGCCGTGTTTGCCCTTGTCCTGCTTAGGAGCATCCCATTTCAGTACCAGCTCTCCTATCTGGAACTCCTCCTTCTTGGCCTTCTTATCAAAAACCTGCTTGACCGCCTGCTGATGGTGCTGAATTCTGCCCATCACCTGCTCTCTGACCTATTGGACTTCTACCAGTTGATGAATTCTTCTGATCATGTCATTAGGCTCTCCTTGATGATCCTGGAAGAATTTCGCTACGGGAATGGCTAGCTGAGAAGGGAAGACAGCTTCTGCTCCATAAACTAACTGGAAAGGGGAGATGCCTATAGATCTCTTTGTGGTCACCCGATCAGCCCATAGAGAAAATTTCAGCTTCTAGTTCCAAGCCCTCTTGTTGTCCTCCAGTAATATTTTGATGATCCATATCAGGCTTTTGTTGGAGGATTTTGCTAAACCATTGCCCTGGGGATAATATGGGGTGGAGTGAATCAGTTTGATCCCAAATTGTTCACAGAACTTGACTAATGGTTCAGCCTTGAAAGAGGTAGCATTATCAGTAACAATCTTTCTTGGGCAGCCGAAGCTTACGATGAGGTATTCCAGGAACCCAATGATAACCTTGTGGGACACACTCCTAGTGGGGATAGCTTCAATCCACTTAGTAAAGAAATCTGTGGCAGTCAGGATTCATTTGTGCTGCCCACTGGAAGTAGGGTGGATTTCTCCAATAAAATCTAGGCCCCATTGCTGGAAAGGTCCTGAAACAACTACAGGCTTTAAAGGCAGGGACTTGAGCTGTTGCCTTCCCAAAAATCTTTGGCATGAGAGACAGGCTCTAACTCCTTTATGGACATCAGCGAACAAGGTGGGCCAGTAGTACCCAGCTTTAAGAATTTTGTGGGCTGTGGTCTTCCAGGAATGGTGCCCCCCAAATAGGCCACTGTGAAATTCGACCATGATCCTGTCGACCTTTGGTGGATTCACGCATTTTAAAAGCACTCCCAAGGGGTCTTTCCAGTATAAAATTTGATTGATAAGGCATTATTCGACTGCCTTGAGCTTCAGAGCTCTTGCTTTGTTTCTTTGCAGGCCATCTGGGGGCCGCAACTCCTGCAGAAAATATATGACATCCTTATACCAAGGACATCGAGCCAACAAGGGTTCTGTTTGAGGGCCTACGTCGGACAACTGATTCTGCTGACTTTCTGATTGTGCATTGATGAAATCCATCCCCAAAGCTTTGCGATTAGCTTCATCCAACAGCTTGGCTAAGCCTTGACCCTTGATCAATCTAGTAGGCCTTATTTCCAAGTCAAATTCGAGGATCCTGGCTATCCATTTACTCCTCTTCCCATCAATATCGGGCTGCACAAGGATGTCCTTCACAGAGGCTGAAGGAACGTATGCGGTCACCTTTGAGTGCAAGACATAGAATCTGAAAGCTTTGAGAGCTTTCACTAAGGCATAGGCCTTCTTCTCCATGATTTCATATCTGACCTCTGCATCTCTTAATGCCTTGCTGAAGAAGGCGATAGGTTTCTCTCACCCTTCCTCATTTTTCTGCAGTAAGACCACTGCTACTGTATCAGAAGAAGCGAAAGAGAAGATTATGAAATCTTTGGAATAGTCGGGAATGATCAACACAGGTGCCTCAGTCAATGCCCTTTTTAATTGGACAAAAGATTCCCTAGGTTTGGCCATCCATTTTACTTCATTTCCCTTCTTGAGCATAGTTGTGATGTGTTTCACCAATTCAGCAAAATTCGAGACGAATCTCCTCAGAAAGTTAATCTTCCCCAACAAGGCCTGGACTTCCTTCTTTGACCTAGGAAGCGACAGGGTCCGAATTGCCTCCACTCTGCTAGGATCAATCCTCACTCCTTCTGCTGATACTATATGGCCTAATAGCTTCCCCTCCTCCATAGGAAACAAATATTTCTTGGGGTTCAGGGAAAGGTTGAACCTTCGACACTTTGAGAAGACTTTCCTCAGGTGACAACAGTGCTCTTTGTCAGACCTGGAGAAAACTGTTATGTCATCCAGATAGATCACCACAAACCTATCTTTCTCCCTGATGAAGGCTATGTCCATGGCTCGCTGAAATGTCACTCTTGCATTCATCAGTCCAAAAGGAATTTTAGCATACATGAATGTGCCCCAAGGAGTGGTGAAGGTCGTTTTTTCTCTTTCCTCAGGCATGATCGATATCTGATTATAACCAGAAAAACCATCGATCATGGAAATCCTAGATGCACCGGTTACCCTCTGTAATATGTGTTCCATGTTGGGCATGGGATAATTGTCCTTCTTTGAGCTCCTGTTCAGGTTCCTAAAGTCGACACAAAGCCTGATTTCTCCACTTTTCTTCCTTACCGGAACCAAATTGGCCACCCATTCTGAATATCTCAGGGGGACGATGATCTGGGCCTCTAACAACTTCTTTACTTCTTTCTCCATGACAGACAACAACATGGGATTTATCTGTCTTAGCTTCTGCCTGAAAGGCTTAGCCTCTTCCTTCAGTGGGATCTTGTGTTCAATGACAGATGTGTCATACATCTTGAGGTCTTCGTAGGTCCATGCAAACACATCTGCAAATTCTCTCAGCAACTCAGTATATTCAGCCCTCTGTTCTCTAGTCAAACTCCTTGACAACTTGACAAACTTAGGCTCCTCCGGTGTGCCAATATTTCACTCGGCTGTGTCAGTGTCTTCACCTGCAAACCTATCCTTTACCACCACATCATTCCCATCGAACAATCTTTCTAAAGGAATTAGTCCCCTCGGAATGTGATTGCTAGGTAGCTGAATGATCTGGTGGTTAGCAATTTTATTTAAAAACACTTCAGGGTGAGGGTTATCTTCTGTATCAGGATCCTGATCAATGTGCAACGCAAAAAATTCATCAACAGATTGGAGAAATTTCTCGATTTCCAGATCATCTTCGAATACCTTCCAATGCTTGACATTGTCTGGTACAAAGGGCCTATATTTTATCTCAACATCATATTTGGCCATAGACAGCTGAGGGACCTTGAATTGGCTAGCTCAAACAACTAAAGAATCGGCCATAGCATTATCCTCCCTTGGAATAAAAGAGATGTTGAAGGTTGAGAAGAAAATGTCAATTAGGTCCCACACTTCATTTCTGTAATTCCTAAGTCGAGGGTGCTTAGCCTAATAAGCGTTTCTGATCTATTGGACCACCAACTCTGCATCTCTAAACACTGCTACCTCCTGAATTCCCATTTCCCTTGCAGCTCTCAATCCTAGAACAAGGGCTTCATACTCTGCCACATTGTTGGTTGTTTCAAATTCCAGCTTATATGACAGGGACATGGTTTCCTGAGAAGGGGACACAAAAAACACCCCAGCACTAGCGCCTTCCCTGGAACAGGCTCCATCAAATTTTTTTTTCCAGACGGGGTTGATGGAGGGAGGAAACTCATCAGGAGTGGTGGGCTGCTCTCTAAGTTCAAGAGGGGGCTCAGGAGCATGAGTGAGTTGCAGTAAACTGGAACCTAAATCAGTGTCCAAGGCAAAAATGGGATGGTTAGTAGGATTGGCTTCATCACTGATTATATAGGCCAAATGGGCTTCCCTATATAGCCTCCTATGTTCTCCTCCAAATACTGGGATAGTAGCATATGTGAGGTCCATCTGCAAAGTTCCCCTCAGTCTTTTTATCCAAGATCTTGATAACAACATACCAAACTTGGGGGGGGGCATCAACCACTACAATATCCATGACCACACTTTTCATGGGCAACTGAAACAAGGTCACGACCAGGTCTTTGATAACCCTGAGACATTGAACTTTCCTAGAGTCGAAGGAATAGAGGTCATGATAGGCTCGGGTGACTTCTAGCCCTAATTCTTCCATGACAGTTTTGGGCATGAGGTTGTGAGAAGCTCCTGAATCCATCAAGCAGTTGTGCAGTACCTTGTCGTGTATGTTCAAGGAAGTGTAGAAGGGAGGGGATGAGTCATTTCTATCTTCTACCATAGGACCTAGAATAACTGTAGGCTTTTCATCTTGCAAATTAATGGAGTCTGTGGGAAGGCATGAGATCTCAAACTGTAAAAGCTCAGAGAAACATTTCTTGAACCCTTCATGTTTAATCAACTCGGTTAGGGGCACAGGGATTCTGATTCTCTGAATTTCATGCTCGAAATTAAAAGAAGGTGTAAGCTTCTGAATTTCTCTTATTTCGGGAACAAGACTCTGAACTATGGGAGAGAGGGATTGGGTATTATTACCTTTGTGATTGTCCGCTATTCCATTAGCAAGTTTCTCTACTCTAGTGGACTGCTCAGGAACATCGGGTGCTACTGTCTTCCTCTTAGACCTCAGATCATACCTACCTTGGCTACCACTAGCCTTGCCATCCTTGCTCAGTTCATTTAGCTAACTGTCCATGAGAGACTCCTCGTATGCTAATTGAGTGAGATGAGGAAAAGGAGGAGTGTCTCCGAAGCAATGGATTTCAGGATCAAGCTCATTTGTTTCCCCTTCTTCCCCTTCGGCCACAAAATTGTTTTGGAAAGGGGGCTGAATCTTCTGGTCTTGTCTGTCTCTTCCTCTCTCCCTTTGCACAGTCGGGGAAGTAGTATTGTCTAGTCTTCTGAAACCTCCTTTGTTTTCAGCGTTCTGAGGGCCCTTGTATGCTTGCCTCCCTTCCACCTTCATTCTCTCCATCTCTGTAGACAGAGACTTCACCATCCTAGTCAGCTCATCCACTTGAGGGTGGGGCACCGATGGGCCAGAAGTTGAGGCTTCTGACCTTCCCTTTCTTCTGTCTGCGTCAACCTTGTTTCTCAATCTATCAGCTGCTAATACATTGGATTCCACTTCTATGGCCGCATCTTGCATTTGAGCTAAGGAGGTGGCCCTTCTTTCTCTCAGTAACAGACAGAAATCAGGGCCAAACGCACTAGCATAAGAAATATTGGCTGAGGCTTCTGATGGCTTTATTTCGGCAGGGATTTTGTTATACATCTTATTGAATCTTTTGGAGAAGTTGGAGACAGACTCTCCATTCATCTTCTTCAAAGAGCCAAACTCTGTCATGTAATACATGAAATCCTTCCTATCGCCCCACTACCTTAGGAAAGCACTATCCAGGGCTTTGATCCCAGCGATAGATCCAGGGGCCAATCCACTAAACCATTTCCTCACCTCACCATATAGGCTCTGGATGAAGACTTTCATCAGACATATTCATTTTCAATGTTCAGGTTGTCTGCATAACTGTAGAAAGAAGCCAGATTCTCTTCAATAGTTACATCCCCTTCTCCAGTGAACTTGGGCATATACTTCAAGTAATCTCTAGCAGGGAGAGGATTCATAGGATGGGGTAGGATTAAGGGGGCGTATCTGGCAGTGACTATGGAGTCCATTCTATTTAGAGGGGGATTAGCACCAGCCATAGGAATATTAGGTGGAGGAGAGCCTGGAGGAGAAGGAGTTCTCGACGGGGCTACTGGGAATGAGTCCCAAAGTGGAATGGGAAATAAAAGGGGATTTAAGGAGAAGGCTAATGGGCTCAAGTCAGTAGGTGCTCCTCTTTGTGCAGGAGTGGGAAAATATTCTATAGTCCTAGCTCTATGCCAAGGTACGGCCTCAGAGAAGAGGGGAGTGACAAGGATTTCTCCCTCCAATCCCAGACCAGGAGGGGAAAACTCAGCAGGAACACTCCCGAAATTCAGGAAACGGGAAACCTCTGAAGGAGGTCTATTAAGAAACTGAGGAAGAGAAAATGGAGTTCTTACATAAGGAGATGGAAAATTACCTATTTCAGCGGTGGAAGCTTCTTCTTCAGGGGCCTTTTCTTTTCTGAGAACCACTTCTGGATTAGTTTTAGGTGTAGCTAGAGGCAGCTATGGATGAGACCGCGTGTGTCTACCTCTGAAAGCCACAATTAACATGGTAGGTTCGACACAGTGGAGTCATCACAATGGAGTCGCCAGGTGCACAGTAGCAATCTTTAAAGGCTCTGATACTTGATGCACCTTCAGAATCAGAGGCTCAATGTCGTTCAATTCCAGGGAAAATTTTCAACTTCGTCCCCGGCAACGACGCCAGAAATGTTAGCGTCGGAAGTCACCCCTGGATTGCAGCAGGAGCAGAGCTCAATTCCCATCATTTTATGTCACGATTTGTTTATAAAAGAGGTGATCAAATGGAAGCTAACTCAAAAAAACATTATTCTAACTCCGAAACTAGGTCAGGTATGCATGAGCGGGTGAGGTCTTAATCAAACTTCAGACAGTGAGTTGTAGTAAGGGTGAGTAAGGGGGAAGACTTGTATCAGAGAGATGCAAAGGTCTATCATAAACATCAGGTTTCTAACAGACTGTAGGATAAGGCATCTAAACGCAAGATCTTCTTACATTCAAACGCAAAAAACCAGAGAATACAACAATGCAACAATAAAGCCTTTATCATAACATAATTGCAATAAGTCGCACGAATCAGTCGTTCACAAACTCTCTCAGTATGGGATGAAAATTTAGATGGAGTAAGAAAGACTGTCTGTTATAAAATAAGAAATCTCACATATAGATGCATAACCAGAAAGATAGAATGTCTATTAAAACTTTACAGTCGGGAGCTTCGCTCTACCATCGATGCTTTCAAAAATGCCAAAAATTGAGTACATATACTCGGACAGATTTTCTCAATAGAGGCGCACTCGCCCTCCAAGGTGTAGCGTCTCTTCAATCAAACTTCGGATGGAAATCCTTCGTCAGACATCTCCTTAACTTCGCATGGCTTCTGCAAGGGAGGTAGCTGAAACATTGAAGGCCAAGATGGCGCGTGCAGACTTCCTCTGGTCAGATGAGAACTCGGTATGAATTTTTGGAGAAAATCAGTGTACGGGACCATCTCGGGCAGACTTCCTATCGGAACCTCCATGTATTGCATTCAGTAAGTGAGCCGAGGTTTCAACTACCTTCATTCTCCTTCATTTAATTCTTTAGTGAGGACCAAGATTGAGGTCGGGCTGAACTGGTCTTGGAGGACGCGATACTCCCTTCTGCGGCAAAACCTGACGCTTCGGCCCCTTTGCATAACTCTTTTCCTTTCCCCAAATGACCAGGCATCAAGACTGTGGGCCCAGCTCCTGGGCGTTTTCGGCGCTTCATGCCTCAAGGCTGGGAGGAGGCTGATCTTTTCTCTTTGAAGTCGCGATGCATGAAGGGGCGATAGAACCTAATCGCACGTCATGTACCCCTCTTTTGATTGGACGGCCCGAAACACTTTCGGCGACACTGTGGGCCCGTCATTAAAAGTTCTTTTTCATTTCGTGATTCGCGAGTTCGTGGGTCAAAGACCCTCGACTCCCTTTTCTAAACTCCTGCTCCCCGAGATGGTGATACGAGTCGGGCTCCTGTTCTGGTCAGCGCTCTCTATATGTAACCGTTGGCTAGGGCCCAAGTACTAACGCCTCTCACAGCTCGCGGCTTCGTGAGTTGGAGTATCGAACTTTGGCATTCTCCCCTCGCGAAGTCCCGAGACGCGATGGTCAGCGAAGGTTGACCCTCTCCGGGAACTTTTCGTAACTCGCAATCTCATGCAACCAAAGGATATGGCCCGCCTTTCGAACTCACGAACCTCGAGTTTGAGAAATAACACTGTGCTTGAGCTGCTCGCAATCAATGGCCCTCGTAACTTTGCGAATGCCTCCCGGAGAATTCCGACCGTTGACTTCCTTAAAAAAAAATGTGCGCTATACTTGGCCTGACTCGGTTAACTGCAACTACCCATTAACCGCTGCTCTGCCCTGTCACTGAATCCTTTCCGCTGATGAACGAAATGCCCGCTCGCTTGATTTTAAATCTGAAAAAGGACTTCTTCTGTGTGCTGCGCTTGGGCGCTTCTCGTGCAACCTGCAGACCTGAATATCCCTATGCCGAAGACAAGTAATGTTGCTAACAGGCTACATCAAGCACCTCAAAGTGATTGTGTTGATTGAAAGTGGTAGCACACACCATTTTATTCATAGGAGAGTGGCATAAGACACCCATTGTTATGTACACCCCATATTTGATTTTCAAATTATGATTGCTAATGGTGGCACGATGGAATGTGGGGACAAATGCGAAAATGTGAAACTACAAATGGGAGAGTATCATCTCAAAACTCACATGTTCCATTGAAATGGGTGGCTGTGATATAGTTTTTGGGGCAAAATGGTTATGCACTTTGGGACTAGTAACCATGGATTTCAAGGAATTGTAATGTCCTTTACACAAGAAGGGAAGACACATACCATTAAGGGGATTACCTCTAGTTACCCTAAGATTATAATGTCTCATTGTATGGAGAATTTGTTGAAGAAATTTCACTCGGGTCTTATTGCACAATTCAATGCCATATGAGGAGTCGGCACCACACCACAAAAAATTCACCTATATTTGCAATTGGTTCTCTCTAAGAATCAATGCATATTTCAATTTCCACAAGGTTTACCACCTTCACATGGGGAACATGACCATGGTATTCCCCTCATTCCAGGAAGTCAACCACCCAATGTGCATTTTTATAGGCACGCTTTTTAATAGAAAAATTAATTGAAAAAATCATTCATGAATTGTTGGAGGCAATGGTCATACACCCCAACACAATCCCTTATTCATCATTGGTGGTTATCATATTAAATAAATAAGGTACTTGGTGCATGTGTCTGGATTTCTGAGCTCTCAATAAGTTGATGATCAAGGACAAATTTCCTATCTCAGTTATTAATGACCTCTTGGATGAACACCATGGAGCCCAATTTTTCACAAAATTAGACCTCCACTCAAGCTACCACCCAATTAGGATTAAAGAGGTATACATTCGTAAGACAAAGTTTTGTACACATGAAGGTCATTATGAGCTTTTGGTGATGCCTTTTGGCATTTGGAATGCTCCATCAAT
>JASDQU010104215.1:249442-261716 GCA_032191745.1 Picea mariana | reverse complement strand
TGACTTGTTTCCCCTCATTTTATTTAGTTACGATCGATGCTTTGGGTGAGGTAAGTTGTCCTTGGGGGGTCATCTTGAGTCCTCCTACCTTCACTTTTTCATTTTTATGATTTGTTCTCTCTTTTGGGGAGGGTTTTTTTCCTACAAGTTTTTCTCCTTTACTCTGTTTATGAGATTTGTATATGGGTACCTTATTAGGCCTTGTTTTCGGGACTCATTATTTTTGTTTTTTTGTCTTTTCCCCACGTTTCACTTATGGGGGGTTGTTAGAGTTCCAATATAGATTAGCTTTTTGAGTTGTAAGCTCACATATGTGATATTATTTTCCTAGTTGTGATAGTGATCCAGATTATTTTCAGAACAAAATGAAAGCATAGATAGTACAATGAAATACATATAAAGAATGTCAGAAATGAATAAATACAACAATACATAATTTCTATTAATGGAAGAAATGTACAGAGACTGTAAAAATACAGAGTGCAAGACTTGCTAGAATGATGACTGCTTTATCTATGAGAAGATTGTATATAATAATATATAATGATTATTAACACACATATCTAGTTTAGATAATTCGTTCTCTCTCTTGTAGAAGTGTTTGGTGTTGCAATGTGATCCTCAAGAATTTTTCTCCTTCAATACTTTAAATAAATATAAAAATGTATTAATTAATTTAACTATGTCAATATAATAATATATAATTATGATTGAATATAATAGTATATAGTTATTAAATTTCATTTTAACTAGGTCAATATAATAATATATAATTATGATTGAATATAATAATATATAATGATGATGGAATACTTTAAAAGTTAAAATTCATAACATACTTATTTAATTTTCAAATAGTCAAATTATATATAAAAAAAAAAGGTAAAAATTTGTAATTTCCAATATTAATTACTTAATGTACAAAATAAGATTAAAAAAACTCAAAACAAGAGGTTTCTTATTGGCTAAATAATTGGGGTATCGAGTAAGATGTCACTTTACATAATAATAATGATATTTTGTTTGCTAGTTTGTTTGTGATCTATGGGACTAGCCTGTGGCTGAGAAACCATGACTCAGAGGCATCTAAGTCGTCAAAATCACCCGGGGATCTCACTTAGCCTGAGCCACACCAACCCTTAACATGGTTGGATTTTTTGTCCCTGCAGGTTTCGAACCGGTGACTTTAACATCATGGAGTGCCTTAACAACACACTCCATCACCGATTGTCCTACACCTTGAGGACATAATAAAAATAATATTAAAAACATTATTACATCTAAATTTAAGGAGAAATTGTGTTTTGATAAAGAATAAGAGAATAGGAGAAATTTAAGATATTACACTAAGGTGATCAACTATAATATAAAAGATCAAAATATCTCTTTTTTTTTAACTAACTTAAATAAGAAAATCAACATTGGTAAAATAATAATAGCTGCATGATAAGTTGTGTATGCATAGCTCTTCACTTGATTCTAGATTTGACATCCTGTCAGAGATAGGATTTTCTATTGGTTTCGGGCTCCATGAGTGTTGAAGTAGGTGATGAGTAATCGCCTCTTCCCCCTCCCTTAGCATATGCAACTTCCTTCAAGAATTTTCTCATCACTCAAGGCAAGAAAGTTGCCTCCTCCCCCCCCCCCAAATTTGTCAAAAAACTCGATGATGTTCCGGTCATCGCCCATCCTCCAGAGAAGTCGATGCAGATTACAGTGTCTTTGGCAGATTGGGCCTTAGTAGGGAAGTTCATCAGCCTCTGGCCCTTGCCACGCACTACCGAAAACTGGATCCGGAAGAACTGGCACCCTCTGATCACCAACAGTGTCACATACTACGCGGTTGGTCGTGGGGTTTTTTTGTTTGAATTCATCTCCAGAGACAATCATGACCTGATCTTGAGAAGTGGGCCCTATTTCATGGGGCCTCAAGGGTTGTACATGAATTGTTGGACCCCTAACTTTGATCCTGATCTAGATGTGCCTAAGGCGATCCCAGTGTGGGTCAGGCTTCCTAATATCCCGATCCATTACTAGACACCCTCCTCACTGCAGTCCATTGGCAACGGGCTCGGTAATGACATTGACAAAGAAAGAACTAAAGATCAATACTCATGTGCTCATATTTGTGTTGAAGTCAACTTAGAATATGGATTATCGAAAGTCATAAAAATGACTGTTGGAGATTGGCAACACTTCCATAAGCTATATTACGAACAATTTCCATTCAAATGCAGACACTACCATGATTACGGGCATTTCCAGAAGAACTTCCCAAAAATCCCTCAAACCCAGAAAGAAAAAGATTTGGAAGAGGGGTGGAAGCCAGCCAAAATACATAAGACAAATCCTAAATCTGGACCGCACAGAGAGGGGAAAAACCCTAACCCCTTTCTAGCAAGAAGGAAGATCTGATGCAAAAAACAAAGCTCTAATATGGTAATAGTTTTTCCATCCTGGAAGACTTAGCAGCCGAAGGAAACATGGTTGAAAATGACCCACCCATCACCCCTTCCATCCCAGAAAAAGAAGCAACAGATCCACCCCCGGATACCAATGCAGCCCTCTCCCAAGAAAACCCATCCCTAACCGCCTAGCAATATCCAGGGACAGAGGAAGATCTGTTGGAAGAAGAGGAAGGAGAAATAGACCCATTACAAATCATTAAGAAAAAATCAAGGAGAGGAAGAAAACCAACAAAGGAACGCAGAGAAGAAGCAACCTATAAGGACAAGTTGCAGGGAGGAGAATCTACCCTAGAAGGGTTGTTAAATCCCAGAATTATGTGGAAACAAGGGAAGATCTCTAAAGGGACTTCCACCACCAGTAGAGGTAAGTAATGAAGGTCGTCTCCTGGAACTATAGGAGACTAGGGAGCAAGCAGAAAGTAGAAGCAATGAAATATCTAATGCGTATAGCTAGCCCAGATGTCCTTTTAGTCCAGGAGACCAAGTTGGAGGAACAACAGTTCTTCCAGACCAGAAAGTCCTTCTGGAACTCAGGAAAAGAAATAGTAGTAAGCTTCTGAGGTGCCTCAGGTGGTCTAAGCACACTTTGGAATCCCAAAAAGTTTGACCTGATCCATTCCTTCACTTGTACACACTGGATATTCACAAACCTACGTCATAAAGATACGGGCCTTCAAGTAAGCCTCTTCGACATTTATGTCCCAGTTCTCCTTGTAGAAAAAAGAGATTGTTGGAATCTTATACAGGATTTCTTGCATCTACACCACCTCGAGAACATAATCCTAGCTGGGGATCTAAATCTCACCCTTACCTCCCAGGAAAAAAAAGGGGGGACTCCAGTTAGAGATCCTCTTCGGGAAATAGTTGATGATTTAATTTTGGATTGGGACCTGGAAGACATTAATCCCCCCAAAGGACTTTTCACTTGGTCCAATAGAAGAATAGGCTTGGGACATATAACCTCTCATCTTGATAGATTTCTGGCTCAACACTCACTCCTTCTTCTTGGGCTTAATCTAGACTCCTCTATCCTCCCTTTTAATTCTTTTGACCATAAACTAATCCTTTTAGTAATCTCGCAAGATCATAACTTGGGCCCCATTCCTTTCCGGTGTATCCCCTCCTGTATCCAACAAGAAGGGTTTCTATATCTTGTCACCTTAGTTTGGAAGGAATTAGTCTCGGGCTCTCCCTTCTTCATCTAGGAAGAAAAGATGAGGAAACTTAAATTGACTCTCAAATCCTGGGCCAAATCTCTTAAATCCCCCCTCTAACAATTTCGGGAAGCACAACAAGCCTTGGAACAACATCAACTTCGGTCAGATATCCTTCCTGTGGACCCTATATCTTTGGAAAAGGAACACCAGCTGCATAGAAATCTCCATTGCTCTTGCTGACAAGAGGAGGATTATTGGCGGCAGAAATCCAGGAGCCTCTGGCTCCAAGTGAGGGATTAAAACATCATTTTCTTCCACAAACAGGCAGAAGGACGAAAGCAGTTCAACTCTATCAGAGAAATCCATTCCCAAGATCAAATCCTTTCCAATTTTGAAGACATTAAGCAAGAAACTCATACACATTTCAGGAATATCTATACAGACGAGCCTCCATCCCATGAAGCTTCCACCTCTAATTTCCTAAATCTGATTCCCAAAAGGGTCACCATGGAAATAACTTAGCTCTCACAACATCGATTTGTTAGAAAAACAGGACCGCGGAGCAATAAAATAAAACAAATGCGGAAAAAAAACACAGAAGATACACAATACAAGAGAGACACAGATTTACGTGGTTCAGCCAGTGTGGGATACGTCCACCAGAGAAATTTCTAGGTACTTTCTTTATTATTATCCAGCAAAATGAAGGGATACAACCTATAGCAAAACCCGTTGTAACTTCCTCTTCTTTCTCTCACAGTCTCCTCTATTAGAATACAATACTCGCCAACCTCCATAGCCGCAATACATTTCCCTCATAAAAGAGGGTTGCCTTCTAGGGCAAAAAACCCTAACATAATCTCTGTTGTTAGATCTGCGACCTTATAATGAACGGTCTAGATTTACAATGAAATTACAATATACTTTTACAAGGCAATTTTTGCTTCGGGGGCTCGCTTGCCCCCAGACCCCCCAGCCGGGGGGATAGCCCCCCCGAACCCCGCAGAGGGGGTACCCCCCCTCTGCACTCCCCTGCGTGGAAGAGTGTACATACTTCTGGGGTGTAAATAATTCATGGGGCATAAACACGGCTGAAAGTAAAAGACCTTTAAATCAGGAAGATAATCAGGCTCCACAACCAACACGATCTTTAAAAAATAAATTAAGAAATCTATAGCCAATATGGATCCTGACAAAGCACCAGGCCCAGATGGCTTTACAGCCCAGTTTATCAAAGTCTGCTAGAAATTAATTAAGAACGGTCTCCACAGAATGATTCAAAAATCACAATCCTGCCATAAGATTGGAGGAAGCACCAACTCAGCTTTCCTGTCCCTCATTCCCAAGGAAAAATTCCAATTCCTTTGATCAATTTAGGCCAATATCCCTCTGCAACATTGACTACAAAATTATCACTAAAGTCATGGCCAACCAGATCAAAAACATACTACCTTCAATCATTCCTGAAAATCAAGGGGGCTTGATCAAGGGAAAGAAGAATGGCGATAATATTATCCTTGTCCAGGAGGCCATTCACTCAAGTCAATCTCAGAAAGAAAAAGGTATGGTAATCAAACTGGATTTAGCAAATGCCTTTGACAGGGTAAGACACAAATTTTTGTTTCAGATTATGCAGCGACTCAGCTTTGACCATTCCTTTGTCAACTGGACACAAGCATGCATTGGAAGCCCATGGATTGCACCTCTGGTTAATGACCGAGCAACTGGATTTTTCCAAGCTTATTGAAGACTCTGGAAAGGTTGCCCCCTCTCCCCACTCCTTTATGCCATTCAGGTGTTGGTGTTGACCTTCCAACTAGATCATAGTCAACAACTTCAAGAGATAATGGGACTGCGCATAGCCAGAGGAGTCAGAGACATCAATCATGCTCAGTTTGTCAATGACACCATTCTCCTTCGAAGTGCAAGCACTCACTCGGCCAGAAAATTCAAATCCAAACTAGACAAGTATCAAGCCATCTCGGGCAGCAAAATCAACTACAGGAAGAGTCAAATTTATGGTTGGAATTGTACCCTGAGGGAAATGACTGATATTACCCGAATTCTGGGAATAGCGGGAAAAACTTAGTGGGACTCCTTTAAGTATTTAGGAATCCCCATCTTTAAATCCTCGACCAAGTCCTTGTGTTGGGAACCCCTAATCGACAAAATCAAAGCTTGAATAAGCATCTGGGGCTCAAGCTGGTTAAACCCAACAGGCAAGCTAGTTATTATAAATTCAGTCCTTTCAAGCATCCCTATTTATTAGTGTTCAATCCTACTAGCTCCAAGAGGCATCATCACTAAAATTGAAGCCCTTTTCTGTCTCTTTATATGGAAAGGAGGAAATCACAACGACAACAAACTCCCATTGGTTAGTTGGGGGAAGATCTCTCAGCCTATTCCTGAAGGAGGTCTCCAACTCCGTGATCTAAAAATCTAGAATCCGTCTCTTGGAGAAAAATTGCTCTAGAATGTAGTATTAGGGAGGAGCTCTTGGTGCAAAAAAACCATTTGGAAGAAGTATTTTTCTGGAACGAGGCTTCGATGTCTAGACGCCCCTCCAAAAGCCACTCATGGTTCGTCGATCTTCTCCATCTGCTTAAAAGCGCATAATTTCTTCACTTCTGCTCTTACCTGGATTCCAGGTATTGGAAAGAAAATATGAATCTGGGAAGATTCCATCATGGGGGATCCCCCACACGATATTATCCCTAGCACGACTCTTCTTAAAGTATTCCTTAAATATCAAAATGTTAGCGCCCTTTCGGATATCTTCCTCTGGCAAAGAAACAAATCCAAAGATTGGGCAAGGTGGGTCCTCCCTAATTGTCCCCCCAGTTGCTCCATGAAAAAGAACTTCTGCTCTCTCTGCTGCAAGGGAAATCTCCAATCTCCAAAAGACTCAAGGACACTTGAGGCTAGGGAAGCCTTTCAGGTGACTACTCAGTAGCAGTAGGCTACAAGCTTCTCATCGATGTTCCCTAGGTTCCCGGAAACCCATCAGTTTGGAAAGGGATTTGGCAAGTCAAAAGCCTAACTAAAGTAGACTTCTTCATTTGGACCTTAGCACATAATAGTATCCTGACTGGTGACAACCTCCGAAGAAAAGGATGGGAAGTCCCTTCGCGATGCCCTCTCTGTTGCTCCCATAAAGAATCAACTGAACATTTTCTTCTCAACTGCCCCTTTGCAAAAGAATTTTGGAACTTATCCCTCTCTGTGTGGGCCCCTATTGTTCAATTTCCTCAAGATATCCCCTCTCTGCTAAGTAACTGGGCCTCCCTTTGTCCCTTCTCACTCAAATTCAAAGATCAACTTAAGTGATGCTGGTTGACTCTTCCTAAATTCATTTTATGGAAAATTTGGCTAGAACGGAATGCCTGTATTTTCAGAAGCAATTCCTCCACCCCCATCCATGTTTATGTCAAAACCAAATCTCTCCTAGGAGATTGCCTCTCTTTCCTTTGGTCATCCTCCAACACCCTATCTCTCTACCCCCTTGAAGAAGCTTGGATCCACAACCTCTCTCCAGATCTAAAACCCCCTCCCCCCATCCCAAAGCATGTCTATGAACCCTAGTAATTGCGTTTGGAGCAATAGGATTTCAAAGACTGGCGGTGTGCTCAACATAAACACATCCTTTTCTTTGATGGAGCTTCAAAGGGAAACCCAGGGGAGGCAGGCAGGGAAGGGGTTCTCTACGACCACGACGAAATCCTAGAACGAGCCTTTTTTCTTGGGGATTAGGGGAAGACACCAACAACATGGCAGAAGCTCTGAGTCTCTGGCAAGGCCTCAACCAAGCCTGGGAGCTAGGCATCAATGAAATATCAATGATAGGAGACTCCCGGCTCCTAATCCAAGCCTTGGTAACTAACTCATTACCAAATCAAATGAAAATTCGACAGATACTCAAGAAAATACAAAGACTCTCTAAATCCTTCCGAAAGATTGATTTTTTCCATGTTCTCCGGCACTTAAATGGAGAAGCGGACAAGGCAAAAAAAGCTACCACCCCCTTGGGCAAGGGACTCCTCTCACTCAATGGGACCACGTTATTTTCCCCAATACCTTCACGAATTGAGGTGGGCGTCTCACAGGTGGTCTCGTTCTTGAAGGTAGTAGGACGTCACACCTCTCCTCACTTCGGCTTGTGGCATCACCTCAACAATTGATGATTTCCAGGCGAGGAGGTACACCCCTCCCCAACTCGCGTCACTCTACATATTTCTGAATGAGGCTGGCATCATTCCCATCAAGCAGTTGAGTACAACGCTTATGTCTCTCCCCCAAGATATTCGTGCGAGGTTTCCTTTCCAAATTATGGATTGGCACGCTCGCTTTGGAGGTAAATCAGGGGCGACATCTGAATTCCCCACCTATAAATCAACTTTATCTTCTCTAGGTGGTCGTTTGCAAAGCTCGACTCCCTCCGTTTAGTCCATGGCCCTTCAAACTCTAATCAATTTTTCTCCAGCCCCCTGCATTGCTTCTAGTTCTGAGCCTGCTGCTCCCCCCCCGCTGAACTAGAAATCCACGAATTGAAGTGGAAATTAAGCATGTAGAGAAGATTTATGCTCTGGCTGGACGGGGAAGGTGGTAGAAGGTTTGACATGTTTGAGAAAGACCTCATCCAAATCAGAGAGGAAGCTTCAGAATCTCTCACGTAATCGATGAAGATGGTTAATGAATGTATAATGGACTTAGAAACCAAGATGGAAAAGTTGGAGCTCCAAGTTGCCAGGAAGGCCCCTCAACAAGATGCAGGGGTGAAGATCTCGCTAAATGTTGACCCCTCAAATCCCAAGCAACATGTGTAACATTGGTTCTTGCTCTTTTCTTGTCTCTTGCTTAGTTTTTGTTACTATGAAGAAACATTGTTTGTTGGCTTTAACCTCTATAGGAGTTAAATTTTGGAATCTAAGCTATAATAGGCATTTCTGGGCTTTGTTATATGGCGCCTATATATGTAATTTTGCATTTCATGCACAGGATGCATGTCTGAACTATGTTGTTGTTTCTACAATGGTCATACCACTACTATCTTAATACAAACTTCCTTTTCTTGTAAAAAAATAAAAAAAAATAAGAATAGCTCCATAATGACATAGGGTATTGGACAATTCCTAAAATGCCTATGACAGTAAGAGGGATAAAAATGAAAAGTACTTTCTCTTAAAATTATTAACTTTATTGAATAATACAATAACAATGAGATTTCTTTTAATGAAAAAAATAATATTTTTGTGTTTTGGGAATGAGAAAACATATGAGCTTCTTGTTGTCCTTGAGGAAGAGTGAAGTATCCACTAAAAATGTTACACGTTTCAAAACCAAGTACACATATTCTCAACATAATGTGAAAACATATTACATCACTTTTTTTTCATCCAATCAAAAAATAATTAAAGGCTATATTGCATTTTAAGAAAAAAAAACATTTTAATAATATATTATTGAGAAACATTGTAAAATTTGGATAGATTATTTTGCAATCCATATAATTAATTGAAGTATTAAAAATAATAGTGACTGTCATATAAAAATTAAATATATAACAAAGTGGCTACTCCTCGTCGAAGATAAAAATAGAAAAACACATAATTTATTTTGAATGTAGAAATTAGGAAAGTGAAAAAAATATGAATAAATAATTATAAAATTTGATATATTAAAATCAAAATATTATACGAAGAATAATAACAACTTTTATTTTTTCATGAAAAAAAATCTACAATAAGATATGGAATTTTTTTCATAATATTTTTAAATGATTTTTTTTTATGTTTTAAAAAATAATAAATCATGATTTTTTAGTTTGTTTAAAAATAAAGTTACTTTTGAAGAGGTTGATTCTTTTGAACCTTTCATAAATCTAGAATTCAAATCCATCTAATTTTAAGCCTTATATCCTATTCAACCAAACTTCAAATTGCTAACGATGAAGAAGTTAAAATTCTAAAATAATCTCTTTTTCTTAACCATGAATAAATTAAAATTTTAAAATAATCCCATTCTACACGACTTCAATTATTATAACTATACCAAAAAACATGTGCGGAGAGTCCATTTTGGATAAGCTTTACAAGACATAATTAAAAGCTATTAACTTAAAATAAATACTTCACTCAAATTATAAGGTGAGTATAATATGGTTATAAAGGTGAATATAATATGGTTATTTGATGTAAATAAACAAAATATAGAAAAATGAGGGGAAATCTTATTAATATTAATGAGTATATTATGGTTATTTAATGTAAGCTCACTAAAATTATTAAAGTGGGTATAATATGGTTATTTGATGTAAATAAACAAAATATGGGTAATTGAGGAGAGATTTTATAAATATAAATGGGTAAACTATGATTATTTAATGTAAGCTCACTCAAATTATAAAGGTGGGTATAATATGGTTATTTGATGTAAATAAACAAAATATGAAAAAATAAGGAGAGATTTTATAAATATAAATGCTTATACTATGGCTATTTTATGTAAGAAGTGAAAACATAAAGTGGTATACTATGGCTATTTAATGTAAACTTACTCAAATTATAAAGGTGGGTATAATATGGTTATTTGATGTAAATAAATAAAATATGGGAAAATGAGGAGAGATTTTATAAATATAAATGGGTATACTATGGTTATTTAATGTAAGCTTACTCAAATTATAAAAGTGGTATAATATGGTTAGTTGATGTAAATAAACAAAATATGGGAAAATGAGAAGAGATTTTATAAATATAAATGAGTATACTATAGCTATTTAATGTAAGTAGTGAAAACATGTGTATGGGAAAAAGGAAAGGAGATTTTATAAGTATACAAACTATTTTAAGAAATCACAAAATAAATATCTACTTTTACATTTTATAAAACATTTTCTTCTTAAAAACATTTTTTTTATGTTATAATCTAGATTAAAGATAAACATGATCCATTATGCAACATTCTCACATTATGCTTGGAACTTTGAAGTGAAGTGATAAACATTGTCCATTGTACAACATTCTCACATTATGCTTGGAACTTTGAAGTTATAAATAGAAAGATAGATTTTATGCTTGGAACTTTCAATTTGAGAAAGTAAAAATAACAAAAACTATTATGTTTCAAAATTTAGACTAAAGATAAACATTGTTCACTGTGCAACATTCTCACACTATGCTTGACACTTTGAATTTGAAGTGATAGATAAAAATATAGATTTTATTTTTGGAATCTTTAATTTGAGAAACTAGAAATTGAAGTAAAAATAACAAAAACTATTATGTTTCAAAATTTACTAGTTTTATATTTCAAAATTTATCAGTCTTATATTTTACTTCAAAGTTTTGTGTACTAATTTTTTTTTATATAATATCTATATATTTAATGAAACTATAGGACAAGGAAAGTTAAAATTAATAGTAATATTGGGGTGAACACCAATGCTCCTTTCTCCCACATTATTCACTTTGGATTAAATAAATTTAGGGAGAAGAAAAATGCATAACAAGTTATACTTTGTTATTATTGTTAATGATTTATGTAAAAATATGTATTATTAATAAAATAATAAAATAATCTTCAAAAACATCTTTATGGTCAATTAAATTTTGAAATTATTAACAAATATAATAATCAAATTTTGAAATTATTAACAAATGTAATAATAAAACATCTTAATGTTTAATCAAAATTTGAAAATATCAACAAATATAATAATAAAATGCAATTGCTATATATAAAATAAAAAGTAATTGTTATATAGATATAATTAATAGTAATTGTTCTATAGATATAATTAATAGTTACACATTGAAATTACCGTTGATTCAGGACTGCCTTGTTTCTGTTTACATTTTCTCAAACACTTCAATAAAAAAAAATATGTTACACGTCAAGACAATTCAAACACTTCAATAAAAAAAAAATATGTTACATGTCAAGACACCCCGTAGGCTTCTAAAGGGCTCATTTCTCCCTCCTCTGAAAAACCAAGCACCCTATAACCCCAGACTAATATGTGGGGCCCCAACCAACGCTAGAGTAAAGCTTCCTTTATCTATGTCCATTCTCCCTGTCTTTCCCCCGCCAGGCGTCCCAGAGGCCTTCCTTATTATTAATTGAGAGATCAAAACTGTCAACGTAAAAGTTTTTAATTCTTGATACCATATATTTGTAGATGTAAATTTTCTTATTTCTGTGGATCATAAATCCTACAGAGACATTATGCTAATCTATTCCATTTTACGATAAAGAGTTCTAATTTGCCACACGGAAAATATTCTGTTAATTCTATTTTCTTTTTTATTATGGTGATTTCAGTGGCAAATTATACTATTTTTTATTGGTTGTTTAACTGTTCTATGAAATGGTTTTTTAGTTTACTAAATTATTATTATTTATTTTTTAAAATTCATTTTTAAATATAAAAATGGATAAATGGTTTTTTTTCATTAAATCATTTTTATTTATTTTTTTTAAATTCATTTTTAAATATAGAAATGGATAATTTTTTAAACACTCAAATTATACAAAAATAATCAAAAAAAATCTGCAAATCTAACAATTTCTTTGCCGAATTTAAAACAAATGTGCCTCAAAAATATCAAACAAAAAAATTCATTTGTTAAAATGTTTAGAATACAACATTTT
>JASDQU010104215.1:229554-249342 GCA_032191745.1 Picea mariana | reverse complement strand
CTAACCATGGTCGACTATGGTTGATCATGTTTGACCATGTTTTTCCATGTTTGACTATGGTCGACTATGCTTGACCATGTTGGACTAAGGTCAACTATGGTTGAACATTATTGATAATGGTTGACCATGGTTAACTATGTTTGATTATGGTTGATTATGTTTGACTTTGGTGGACCATGTTTGACCATAGTTGAGTATGTTTGACTTTGTTTTATTTTGGTTCACTACAGTTGACTATTTTTTAACATTGTTGACCATGGCTAACAAGGTTTGACTTTAGTTAATTATGGTAGACTTTGGATGACTACGGTTCACCATGATTGATGATGGTTAATTATGTTTGGCTATGGCTGGACATGTATGGCCATGGCTTCCAATGGTTGACTAAGGTTAACTATAGTTGACCATGTTTTTAATATGGTTTTCCATGTTTGAGTAAGGTATGTGGTTGATTTTGGTTAACATTGGTTAACAATAGTTGAATATGTTACGCGATCGACTTTGGTTTACTAAAGTATGCGGTTTTCTATGGGGAAATCCCCCCTAAACTGGGTCTAAGGAATAGGCAGAGCGATAACTCCCTTAAAAGACCGACTTATCTCTAATCTACCTCAAAGAAATCTAGACTAAGTGATAAGAGAAAGAGAGAAGAGAAGGTTAATGAGTGCACCTTGAATTCCTATGGTTGATGTATACCTCTTCCACTTGTTGTTGCCTCTCAAATCATAGATCTCCTCCCAAAGCTGACTTGCAAGGGGTTAATAATACAATGCAACAACATATACAATCTTTGGTAATCACTTAAAAGTATAAATATAGATATAAATGATCAAATTAACAAGAACATGTACACATAGGGTTTTGGGAGAAAGTTAATCTCTTTTATTCAAATTCAAGATGAAAGGTTACAACCTTTGCTTGCGAACACCGCTCTACAAACCAAGCCCGGGCTCCTCTGTCGTGGCTCCAAGTGCATCAATCCCACATAGAATTCTCACAACCAACATGCCATCAAGGGAAGAAGGAAGGGTTGCATAGGGAGAATGGCTGGAGGGGAAAGTTGAGGCTAAAACTCAGAGCAAGATGCAAAACTTGGGCAATGAGAGGGAAAGGATTTTGGCAGAGTTTTTTTATTCTCTTTTTCATATGTATAAATGATTCCCCAAGACCTCTTTTTTATATGAGAAAAATATGGTTATTCGATTTGGGGGCGGGCTACGAGGGGTAAAATGATTAGGAAACCTTCCATAGCCTGTAAACTCCACCGAAATACGTGCAATTATATATTTTTTGCAACTTTTGGAGGTAAACACGAGCTACTTAGCATGCAACGAGTGTATGTAGGTGGGCTAACTAGTGTGCATCACACGTGTGTATGCATGTTATTAGTGCAACAAGACGCGTACATTATCCAAAAAATGATTTTTTGGAAGGAAACTTCATAATTAGTTTTGGCAAAGTATGCAAATGGATGGGGCAATGTCTTGGATGTATAGATGTGGCATGTTTGGACTATAAGAGAGGACCCCTAATGTGTGAAGTCAGAAGAGAAACTGATGGCCAAAATACATTACAATATATTTACACAATGGGATGACATGGAGTTGAGTGATCCCGAGTCGAGTGTTCGTGAGTGTGTCATCTACAAAATAATGATAATCTCTCTGAGGTGGGCATACCCATGCTCGGGATAAACTAAGAACGGTTGCCAATCAAGTACACTGCAAATCCACGTCATATAAAATAATCATGACTACAAGACAAATATGAATGTCTATATAAAGTGTAGCCTCGAACAATACACAACAGATCTACATCTCAAAATCATCTGAAGATATACAAGTACAATGTGATATGCATCCTCAAGAAGCATCAGTGCATGTGGCCAGAGATGATAACTTCATAGCTCAAGCAACAACTTCAAGGTCTTCAAAACTTAAGTAGGAGTACAATAGAAGTGTAAGACTCACTACTCTGAGGTACTCAACATGCTGTCGGGGAAAGACTGAAGGACCTCGATCATCAGGCATATAACTTAACGATTCCAAATCTGAACTTGACTGGACTCTTGGGATGGCCGACTCATGAAAGTCAAGAGATCAATTGCAAAATGGTCGACTCAGGTTGGATAAAATTTTCCTTGGACAAAAGCATGACAAAATGATGAGACTCATGCATCATAATATTGACATAAGTTTGTGACATAGGAGGCATGACAAACTCTTCATATGTTTGGAAGAGTAACCAAACAGAGGAGGACACAACTCTATGTAACAAGAACAACTTCCTAAGGTTATATTAGATCCCAATGCTTGCAGAATAAACATAAGGATGTGCTATATCCAAGGGCGTCTATCTTGTTGCCGATAAGAGAGAATGTATATCATGTCCTCTCTTTTTAAAATATTTGATTTTTTTGTCCTTTTCAAATTTTTAATGAACTTGAAAAAGAAAAAAAGAATGCTACGTTACAAAAGAGAAACAAGTGTCGTGGACAAGAAAACTAGTTCCAAGTGCATGGAACATATTGATGCTCAGTGCAAGGATACATGTGTAGGATAAGGACACTTAGGAAAATTTCTCCATGGATCAAGGTGTCATATCACAAGGGGAAAAAGTGTTACAAGGCTTGCATCTAAGGAATGTTTTAAAGGTTCAGTAATAGCAACATGAAGCTAACATTAGGCCAAAGATGCAAGGATGAGACATGCGATGCAATTACAGCATGACACAACAAGACTCCTTCCATGTGAAGTTTTACAAGCCCAGAGAAGGTAAGCTCAGTGGTTTTTCACGTTTAGAGAGTCTAAAAAGCATTAAAAGAAGACTCCAGAGTGTTTCTTTTTCGTAATTAGTCCAGTCGGTCCAAAAAAGGGTTAAACTTGTACTGAAAGGACGTCTCTTCAAAACCATTTTAACGAGTGTGACAAAGACAAGATCACTCAACTATCTTTTCAATTTTAAGGAGTTTAAAAAGATCTTAACTATGGATGCACAACCTTTTTTGAAATTTAGTCCCCTTAGCCCGAAAAAGTATAAAACATAACTTAGGAGACCTCTCTCAGCGAGGCATGTCTCCCGAGGCATACCTTTTTCCTGGACAATCTATTGGCCAGAAAAAGGGTTAAACTTATGCCAAATAGATATTCCTTTTGGACCAATTAACGAGTGTGAAAGGAAAAAGGTCACTTGGCGATATTTTCATATTTAGGGATTCTGAAAAGAGCTTAAATATGGACTTTGAGGGGGTTCCTTTTTCGTAGATAATCTCCAAGGACCAAAAAACAGATAAACCAAAACCAGGTAGAATGACCCTTTTTCGCAAATTTAGTCCCTCAGGCCCGAAAAAGGGTTAAACTTACGCCTGAGAATACTCTCCTAGCGAACCAAAGCTTCTAGGGCATTCCTTTATTCCTAAATTAACCATCCAGACCGAAAAAGGGGTATACTACTGCTGGAAAGATGTGCCTTCAAATTTTAGTTTGACAAGCGTGAAGGGAAACAAGATCCATCGTAAATATTTTTAATTTTAGAGAGTTTGAAAATGGGGGATTCTTTTCTTAAGTAATCTGAATGAGACCGAAAATAATAAATAAAATCTCGTTAGATGTTGCTTTCAAATTTGAAGTGAGCTTGAAAGGAAACATACCATGCTCTTACGGAGTCCCTCAGGTATATGCCGAAAAAAGATGAAGAAAATTGAGGCTTCAACTCACCGTCATGGCGGGACTAAAATGACTCCCAAGATTATGGAAAACTCGCAACATGGATGCCAGAATACAACAAAGGATCTACCTAGGGAATCCATGTAGAGGAAGGCTCTACCACCTAATTACAACACTTCTAAAGCAACATAGAAGGTTCTGTGTCGTACTTCAGTGGGATCGATCCTATGGAAAAGTAGAAAAAGTCAACAAAATGCAAGAGGTAAGGTGATGAAAATCTAACCTACATGCAAGTGTTGAAAAAAACCAAATTCACCAGAGGATGATGTGAGTGTAACCCATCTCATAAAAACACCAAGCCAAAAGAAAAATTTGCTAAGAATGACCCAAAGATCCCCAAAAAGGAAACCCAAGCACCCACCAAGTCAAGAATAGGGAAAAGAGGACCAAACTAGGGTAAAAAGAGCCAAAATAGTCTATAAATAGGGGTAGACAACTCATTTTAACCATTGCAAATTTGAAAATAACCAAAAAGTAAAAAATCCCTCTTCCTTAAAACGTGGAGTCAAGGAGCTACAGTGGATGAAAATTCTTCAAACCTAAACCAAGTAAGTACAAATTACATCTCTCAACATTTCAATTCATCCTTTATTGTTTATTTATTTATTTAGAGGGTGCGTTCCCCAAGGAAAGAGTCAGATCTACGTGTACACTTGCTATCCACGCTCAACACGCGTATATACGTGGGCAAAGTAAAACTTAGCATGCATATATACGCGACTGTCTTAAAGACAACCCGCGTACATCTCTTTAAAGCTTTCAAAAAATATGAAAAAGGGACTAACGTCAAAACGTTTTATGCAACATGATGTATGTTCACTGGTGAGAGAGAGAACATGAGGAGTTAGACATCTTGGTCGAAGAGAATCCAGGGGCCATTTCCATGCTCAAGTAGTGTGTTATGTGGAAGTTATTTAAGTGCCCATTTATGAGGGCACAACCCATGTTATTGAATCATTTGATAGAGTATTAGCACTCAGACATAGAGGCCTTCATGCTAGATGGTCAATCATTGAGTTCGACTATCAAGGATATATACTTTTTGACCGATGTCTCCAGGAGGGGGGAACTGGTTAACTTGAGGACTTTTCCTCCAAGACCACACAACATAGAGGATTATATTGGCATGTACTATGAGGTTGACATTGAGAAAGTAGGATCTCATGTGCCAATTCATAATATAACAAGCCTCAACCTGTGGATAATACTTTATATGATTGGGCAGATCATGGGATCCACAAAACTTCATCAGGCTTCGCATGCATAGATGCATTATGCAACTCAGTGTTTATAGACCACCATATTTGACTAGAGCACCACGATTCTTACATGTATGAATAAACAACTGACCGAATTCCGAAGAACAAATAAAAACTTTGGGTTTGAGACCATATTTTGCACTTTATTTTTTAAGAGAGTGCCAAGCCTTATCCCACGAGAGACAGTACGAGGCCATATTGACTCCTTTCCAGCATTATGCAGGTGGGTGGATTTGTTCCCTCGATAGTGTGCAGTGAGAGTGTAGGAGGCCTTCGATGATAATTTATTTGACTAGTGGGCCCGTCAAATTCCTGTGATCGAAGACTACCCCAGTGTAGGGATCAATTTCTTGAGGGATCCTAATATGCCTATGCCCCCTGGCAAGGAGCGAGGAGTGATAGGTGCACATTACTTTTTATATTTTAAAGTTATTTCATTTTTAGTTTTTTTTTTAAATATTATCCTTTTTATGGTAACATCAAAGTACTAACTCAGTAATCTGTTATATATAGAAGTGGGACCAGTACGACCATCCAAATTTTCCAGGACCAGGCATTGTCGTCGAGAGGTTGTTGGACCAGCAACAACAGGAGGATCAACAATTGCGAGAGGGCCACCAGTCGGAGAGGTTGGGAGAGTATTGAGACGAATGGAGAGGATCTTGAAAACTCTCACTCGTCCAGTGCGGATGGCAGAGATTGAGGACCTACCCGCGGCCATGCAGCTGCATGTTGTAGGGGTACCTAGGACTTGGTTCAGTTGTTTCAGCATCTTGCGAATGTCATAGTTCATTACACTAGGGCCAACATGCCTAGACCATAGTTAGCACTGGACCACATATGTGTCGAGTGAATTTTTTTTGTACTCTCTTATGTAGTGAGGGCTTGAGCCCAACGATGTATACCGACTCTATTTGAGGCTTTATGGCCCACTTTTGTACTTATGACATTATTTTTTGGATTTGAGGCTTTATGGCCCACTTTTGTACTTATGACATTAATTTTTGGACATATTATTACATACATACATCTTTTTTCCTTATGGATAAAACATTTTGTACAAATGTATTTACATATGTGTCTACGTGTGTGCTAATTTTACTTTTATGTGTGAGCAATAAGACAATCTAATACATGATTAGCCAATGCATCATTTAGTTGATTAGATCTCCTAGGAACATGAATATAAGTAATATAATAAAAATAGTGTCCTAAGAGACTACCCTAAGAAATCATCAGTTAAGGGTGGGCTCGTGAACACAATATACTCCATTTAAATATGACACAACCAGTTGAGCATCTAGATAAACCCAAAGGTGAAAAATACCATGTGACAATGCATCACATAGTAACTCTATAACAACACTTTACTCGAAAATATTATTGGTTTCTTCACCTATAAAAATACCTTTAGAAGACACCAACTTACCAATGGGCATGAAGATCACCAAATTTGTGGAAGCAAGCCTCCGAGTGTGTTGGCTAGCACCATCCGTGAACCCAACATAGACTTCAGATTCACTTTACATCTGTCACAGTGAAAAGAAACACAATAAACTACATGTCCATAGGACAAAAAGACAAAACTATATAAATAAAACTATACATTATATACAAGAAGTCACACTCAAGTGACCGACCTAAGAATATATTTCTTATGGTAGAGCCCATTTCTAGGCTCCGACAAAGCATTACCTTAGAAATCAACCAGTTGATAGGTGCCTTTTTCTAAAATTTTCTTAACAATGAATGGTCTGAACCACATGGATTTGAATTTTCATGCCCCCAAGGGATCTTTATCTTGGTCATAGACCAAGACAAGATCGCCTTCATAGAAAAATCTAGGGCGGACAGACCGATCATACTGACACTTGACATGTTGTTTGTGAGCATCGTTGGCCAAGACTGCATCTCGAAGCCACTCATTGAGCTGCTTGAGATATAGGATATGCTCTTCAAGTGGGAAAGACTGATCGAGCACTCTATGGGAAAGACTGCCTCCAGCCCATAAACGAGTTGAAAGGGAGAAAAAATGGTAGCAATCTTGACTGAGGTTCGATAAGCCCAAAGTGCCAAGTACAATATCAAATGTCAATTCGACTTGGTTGAATTGATCATTCATTGGAGAATAGTCTTGTGACAATCTCCTTCAGAATACCAAACCTGGCTACAATCTGGTTAAAAATGAAAAGTGCAGTCATTTCTCCATCATACTGAATTTTGACATGGCCTTAACCCACTTAGTGAAGTAGTCTACTATCATGATGATGTAATGATGCCCCCTAGCCGAAGTCGGGTGACATGTAGTGAAATCAATCCCCCACTTAGTGAAGGGACCGACAACAATAACTGGAAACATGGGATCAGGGTGTGCCCACATCTTCCGAGAGAATATCTAGCATGGGTGACACTTCTTGACCGCCTCTACACAATATTTTATCAATGAGGGCCAAAAGTATCAAGCGCGAAGAATTTTTTGGGTTGTTTCCAACCTAGACAAGTGACCTCCACATTCTCTAGTGTGATAGTCACTCAACACAAGCTCTACTTCTTCGTGAGTGAGACAACAAAGGAGAATGAAATAAAATCTTCGATGATATAAAGTATCATCAATGATAAGATAGTTCTGTGCTTGATGGTGTATTCGCCAATGCTCATCGTGAGAAGCAGAGGAATAAAAATTCAAAGTCTGAAGATGCAAAAGTATATATCCATACCAAGGGTTCGAAGATGCAATGAGGAAAATATCCCCATTGATCAGTGACTCTTTGGGAAAATCGTTGCTACTTTCGACTGGAAGTTCTGAAATTAGTTCAACGAAGACCAAATACTTTTTAGATTTTGCCAAAACAAAATCCAAGTCAAATCCTTGCAGGATGACTATCCATTGACTGATTTTCCTGTCGATGACTCATCATGTCAATACATATTGAAAATGGCTCATGAAAGCTATGACGGTGGTCTTGCGAAGTAGAATGTAATGACAGAACTGTTGGACATTATGGACATCTACCAAAGTGAGTTTTTCAACATGGGTGTAGTTGAGTTTCAGTCCTACCAAGCCTTGAATAAGATAGTAGATAACATGATATTATGGCATGTCATCCTCTTGGACTAAGACCATGCCAATAGTAGACTCTGTGGCATCCAAATACAACAAGAAATCCTTGCAATAATCTGAAGGGCTGAGCATAGGGGAAGATGTTAGAGAGCATTTCAATGCTTCAAAAGAGCATTGAGTCTCTTCATCCCAATAGAATGGGACCCCTTTCTTCAAGAGACACATAAACCCTTTAGTAATATTGGCATAGTTAGAAAAAAAACACTGAAGAAAGCTATCTTTCCCTCATAGAATTTGAAGATGCGGGATGGTGAACAGGGGAGGAAATTTAAGTACCTCAACCTTTAGAGGATCGACCATGATCCATTTAGTTGACACGATAAAACCTAACAAGAAACCCGATGCTACGCAAAATCTTCACTTATTCGGATTAAGGAGAATCCGATAGTAGCGACACCTCTCAAAGATAAGTCATAAGTGGGAAGGATGATCGTATCTCTTATGAGAACGTTATTCCAGATCATAAAGATACGCCTTGACTATATCTTTGAGGTCGTGGAAGGAAAACAACGTATCCCGCTAAAAAGTGGCTCCAACATTCTTAAGGCCAAAAGGAATTTTCTTGTATGCAAATGTACCCCAAGGACATATAAATTTCGTTTTATGTTGATCCCCAGGTTTGATCTGAATTTGGTTGTACTCGAAAAAACCGTCCATAAAAAAAGTATTGACAACCCGCATATTCATCGACAATCTGATGAATGAATGGGGTTGGAAAATTGTCTTTCGGGCAAGCTTTATTCAGATCACGAAATTCCATACATCCATGGATCATACCTTGTTTTTTGTTGAAAGGAACAAGGTTTGACACCCATTCCGTCAATTGCACTGGATAGATGAAACCAGCCTTAATGAGTTTCTCTACCTTAGCCTTGATCTTCGCAGCCTTGTGAGGGTTGACTTGGTGAAGCTTCTGCTGGACAGGCTATGCATCGGGGTAAGTTTTAGTCTTTTGTTCAACTATATGTAGGTCAATGCCTAGAATTTCCTCATAAGACCAGGCAAAAACGCCAGAAAACTCTTTAAATAATTTAGTATAGATATGGATTTCCTCAGGGGAACAATCCACTTCGACAAAGACGTTTTCAATGGTGCCAGGGGTTCTAGAGATGTCAATAGGAATCATTTCATCTATACTTGCCATATTTCCCTTGGCATATATTCTGTGGGTTAACAGGGCAAGTGACATCTCCATTCATGGTCGTAGTGAACTCTCCTACCTCAACTCTCCTCAACTCAGGTAAAAAATAAGATATGTGGTGAAGATCGTCCCAAGCTCTATTTGACCCAGTCATTTCCTCCAAAATCACCTCATTTGAAGGCAAGACTAAGTCCAAAGGATCGTGAGTGGAAGGAGAGTATTGAGTCTAAATAGGCTCGAGAACGAGATCTAGCCCTTGTGGGGGAGCTGGATCAGGGTTAACCAAGGCTTGCTGGACAATAATGTACACAACCTCAACATTAGATAAGGGCATATCCATTCCAGGATTCCCTACCCCTTCCATTGAAGCCGATGGGGAAGTTAAATTCCGCGATTCACTAAAACAACTCATTTGAAAAGAAGCAAATTGAAATATCACAGCCTTCGGCTGATCGCAGACAACCAAAAGAAACTTAACATCATTCAAAGGTGGAGGATAATCAAAAGTCCCCATTAGAGATGGAAACAAACTGACACCTAAGTTGACGGTACTTGGCTGCTGGTTGTCAATCATTGGGACCATGGATGTCCTTGATGAAGGCATAGTATAAGAGAAGGATAACCAATCAACGGTTATGATCCGACCTTCGTGAGGAAAACATAAGACTCAAAAAACGGTGGCTACAACTGTTGTCATAGCGTAAGTCCAACTCTACCCTAATAACATATTATAGTCGAGAGGTGCATCGACTATTTCTACCTCGACGCACATGGTTTTTCCCTCCAACTACATGGAGAAGGAGGGATTATGCCATGTGGTCTAAAATATTGGAGGAAACTTAGGTTGGCTAATGGCCTTCTAACATGCCAACGACATCATGCAAGTCAAGGCATCCTCGTCTACCACCATACGAAAAATGTTTCGTGTCAACGATTTCATGGCATAAACCACTACTACATGAAAATCAATGTGGTGAGGAAGACGAGGTTTATAATTTATAAGGTCAAAAACAATCTTTCTTGAGTTAGTAGTCTTGGGAACTCCCAAGCCAGTCAACAATGATTTCCTATGTGAGGAGAAAATTTGGAGGACTTCCAGAGCAGATATTGCACAAGGAGTTTGTGCCAGATCCTCGACGATGGAGTAGTTCTTAGAAGCCCTTACGTTTGGGTTATGAGAATATTTCTTAAACACACCCTTATAGATGCGATTCATAGTCATAGTCTTCTCAATGTGAAGAGGAGGCAGTGGGTTGAAAGATTCTTTTCCCTTGTCAGTAGATTCTGAGATTCTGTAATTGTGAGCCCTAGTATGTAGATGAGCATCTGATCTCATCATATAAATGTTTGTGGCTCCGTTATAGTATTAGGTGCAGGGGCTCATTGATTTCCCCCAGGCGGATTCGTGGATGAGGAATATTAAGCCATAGTTTTCCCTTGTGGGAAAGAGTTGGTTAAGACAACAGGTTGTTGTTTTGCCAATAGATTTTGGGCTTCCTCAAGCTGAGGGCATTGGTAAGTCAAGTGATCGTCCATGCAAAGCTTACATGAAAACTTCACCTTCCTCTTTTTGTGTTTTCCCTCGCCAACATTATTAGTAGCCTTCTTATCCTCATTACCCTTCTTGTGTTTAGATCTCCTCTTTCCCTCGGATTGTTGTTTACCCTTGGGATTCGTCGATTACACACTGTATACATTCGATGCTTGAGTTGTGGGGGCATCCAAACCAGGAGTTTGGATTTCCATAGTCTATTGAATCGATAATTGTTGTAACTTGTTAGTCAAATGATATGTGAGATTACTTTGTGCTAAACCTACTATGACATCGACGTGAGGCCCAAAATTCTATTTTGTCGTATCAAAATTTGACCGTGCTTCATCCAAGAGGATCTCATACAACATACTAGATTGAGAGTAAATCAAATCCAGTTGTTGGGCTCTCATAATAGCCACTTCTTCAAAAAAAGATCTGGATGTTGTGATCTCTTTGGATACACAAGGCACCAAGGACTTTAGTAACCACTCGAGAAAAAATTCGAGAGGGAAATTCACTTTGATCAAGTTCTTTCTTCGACGCCATTCTCGGATGTGATCTGAGATATGGATGGATTTTGTTTGCTCGAAGTTGGCCAACAACTTGGTGCCGACATCATATCTTACCGCTAACTGGAAATGGTTTAAGAAAACCATATCTAGGTCGTTAAAGTAAACATACTTCGAGTTATTGAGCTCGATATACCATTTCGCAACACCCCCTATAAGAGTGTGTTGAAATAAATTCAATTGAACGGAGTCATACTTTAGTGAGTTGGATGAGCACCATAAATGAAATGCCGTAACATGATCACTTGGATCTTCTCCAAGCTTGCCTTCAAAATTAGGGATATTTGAGGGAAACTTAGTCGGCATGGGAGGCCAATGCACATCATGACAGATCAGATCGTTCAACAACCTTGAAAAGTATAGAAAATGAAGAGTTTCCAAGAAAGGTATTCTAGGTTGTGGAGGATTCAAATTAAAAGAGGGGCCTAGATTTTGATTGGCACCAGGTTTCCAGGAAATGTTTTCTTGCTGGCCAAGGTTTTGGTAGAAACCATGGTGGCCCTGGCTAGTAAGAGGAGTTTGCGCTTGATTATGCATCATCAGAAGATTCATGTAATTGGATGGCATACCTTGTGTCAGGATTTCTCCCTGCATAATATTACAAGGACCTTGGTTGGGGATGCCCCCAACCGACCCTCCTGGCATAGGAACTGAACGATGCCCGGGGTTCCACTGAGTGTGGGAGGGTTTTCCTCTGATCGACATCCCTTGTGAAGGAAACGATCCCTGCCAGGGATTTCCAAGACCTTGTGAGGAGTAAACTCTTGTCATTGCTCGCTGTGAAGGAACGAAGCCTTGCATAGGGTTTGGTTGACCAAATATGGGGTTTCCCCTTGATGAGAAAGCAGACGATGAGAAATCATTGTTTCCAAATGCATCGAACAAAGAAAAAAGCATAGACCCTACCAGATTCATATAGGAATGAGGCCCATGAATCCCTCCACTGAAAAAATTAGAGATGGTGTTAAGCCTGAATGGATGTTATAAGTTACCTCCGAGCGAAGGGGATGGAGGAGGGACATGACTCCAGCCGTAAGGGATAGTATTAAACGGGGTAGTGGTGCCCGCGGAAGATCCTTGTAAGGAAGCACTAGAACTCCCTACCCCTAAACCAACAGTCTATAGAGTAGAGTAGTTTAAGGTCAAACTATAGTCAAAATCCAACATCCCATACGAAAAGGGAGCACTAGACACATTCTGGATAGAAGGAACATTGGTCATAGTTGTTGATGGGACTATGCCACTGCTAGAAGTTGTGGGTGTCTGGACAGTTGTAGTCCTTGTAGGTGGAGATGGGGGAGGAGGCACGACACCCCCTCTCGCGGCGACCGAGATGGGAGTATGAGGAATCCCAGAAGAGGTAGCACTATTTGATTCCATCTTCACTCGTCTAACAAAATGACGTTTAGGTGAAGTCACCTCAAGAGGGACTATCTGAGTAAGAAGTGGCACTGATAAATCAGTGATCGGAGGGTTTGCTGGCCTGAAGCCTTCAAATTCGAGGTCAGAAACGGTGGACTCCTCCAGTGCAGGAAAGTATTCTCTAGGAGAAGGCTCATGCACAACTTCTGGTGGCTCGAATTCTTCAAACAAACCCTCTTGATCTAGCCTTCGCTTTGGCAATGGCAGAGGTGGCTCTAAAGTAACCGACGACAGGCCCTGAAGCCTATGCGACAACTGAGCTTTTGATATTCCACCTTGTAAAATGATCAACCGACACTCTAAGTTTAAGCTAGTACGAAACACATAGCACACACTAAAAAGTTCCTAAAAGAAAGTCAAGAAATCAACTGATTGGAAGGAAGAATAGTTAAGCCAATCAACACTATATCAACTTACCGGTGCAAGTGTAACTCGAACACGGAAACACCCTTTGGGTATACTCTACAAAGTAAGATTTGATGTCTACCCTAGGTACCGAGGTATACCCCTGTATTCACTCGTGTAAGTACCTAAAAATAGGAAACTAGGTTTCCAGCTCGCAGTGAGTCACCAAGCGGGTACAGTCGACAGTGGGGCTGATTGTAACAAGAAGGATGAAAAATTCCAAAGCCTTTCAAGGGTACCGAAGGAAAATATTTCAGAATATAATTGAGGATCTCAAATGGATTCGAGGTCCACGAAGCTCAGTAGTCAAATGCAATTAGTGAAAAATACCAAGAATGACCCTCAATATATGATCCCCACTACGTTTGGTTAGACTTTGGAGGGGTTATCTCCTCTACCTTTCCTCATGCGACCTCGTGTTTAGACCCTGTGTTAGAGGGGGGTCCCGACTAACTCTTACAAAAATATAATTTGACACTCCCTATCATAGACTCTTATGTTTGTTTAAGTGGCCTTGAAGAGTTTCCTCTCCACACCTATTTCAAGGCCCTAAAGCTTAGACTACTTGGTGAACCTACAAACAAAAGTCTAGTTGATTTTAGTGTTAATTGTTGATTTTAAGTGGCTTTATTTACTCAAAAGGGTATGTAAGTGAAACTTATGGTGTTTTTCAAGACACGAAAGAGAAGAAATAAAAGCTTTTATAACATTCGTGTAGAAAGAAAACTACGTTATACAACTGAAAAAAATGGCTTTTAAACTTTGTAAGTGCAAACTTTTCGAAATATAGTCCAAGATCCTAAAATGCAAAAAAAATCCTAGAATGTGTTTTTCATTTCACAATGAAAATGGAAACTACTAAAATTTCAAGGAAATAACGTAGAAGGAACTTTGGAAATATAACTCTTTTCTTTTGTAATAAATAGTCTATGATATAAATACCAAACAAAAATGCAACAACATTTTTTTATTCTTATTTTTGAATGCTTAGAAAAGAAAATAACAAGTAAATGATATGCTTTCATTTTTCAAAGCACAAACAAGGGAAAGAGAAAACAAACCCAAGACTGACATAGACCCTTAGCCACTACTTGAAAATAGGGATTCACTGGAATCCACAAGAGGATCTAATGCTTAAAATTTCACCCTAAACCTTGAAAACAAACAAGAGAAATAAAGAAGCAACAAAGGTTCTTTACAAATTGAAAGATAAACTGAGACTTTAACCCAACCAAACACAATCAACAGAGACTCTAAAGAGTTTAGGAAGGCCTAAGAAGCAAATAGCTTATTTCCAGGAAATAAAAAGTCTTTTTAAAAAAATGTCCAAAACATAGAGACGCGTGTTGTGCACGAGCAACTTGCGTATGTACGCGGGATATATACTATACAAAATGTGTATGTACGTGGGAAATATACTATACAAAATGTGTATGTATGCGTGCTATACAGAGGACCGAGCACATACACCTTTGCAAGTTTTCAAAAAAGAAAAAGTTTGGACAAACAACTGGGCAAGGGAAGCTAGTAGGCACCTATAAGGTGACCAAAGACCCAAACCGACTCAGAAAACTCAGGGACTCAAAAAGAAATTGAAAAATCGAATCAAACCAAAATATTCCACTAAGACCCTAGAGAGACTCCGCAGTGGAGTCACCAATTCTTCTATGGGGAAATTCCCCCTAAAGTGGGTCTAAGGAAAAGGCAAAGCAATAACTCCCTTAAAATATTGACTTATCTCTAATCTACCCCAAAACAATCTAGAMTAAGTGATAAGAGAAAGAGAGAAGAGAAGTTTAATGAGTGCACCTTGAATTCCTAAGGTTGATGTAGACTTATTCCACTTGTTGTTTCCTCTTATATCACATATCTCCTCCCAAATCTGACCTAAAAAGGGTTAAAAATACAATGCACAAAAATATACAATCTCTGGTAATCACTTAAAAGTCTAAATATAGATATAAATGATCAAATTAACAAGAACATGTACACATAGGGTTTTGGGACAAAGATAATCTCTTTTATTCAAATTCAAGATGAAAGGTTACAACCTTTGCTTGCAAACACCGCTCTACGAACCAAGTCCAAGATCCTCTGTTGTGGCTTCAAGTGCATCAATCCCACATATAAGTCTCACAACCAACATACCATCAAGGGAAGAAGGAAGGGTTTCATAGGGAGAATGGCTGGAGGGGAAAGCTGAGGCTAAAACACAGAGCAAGATGCAAAACTTGGGCAATGAGAGGGAAAGGATTTTGGTAGAGTTTTCTTATTCTCTTTTTCATATGTCTAAATGAATCCCTAAGACCTATTTTTATATGAGAAAAGAATGGTTATTCAGTTTGGGGACGAGCTACAAGAGGTAAAATGGTTAGGAAAACCTCCATGGCCCGTAAAATCCATCAAAATACATGCAATTTTATATTTTTTGCAACTTTTGGAGGTAAACATGGGCTACTTAGCATGCAACAAGCATATGTATGCGGGATAACTAGTATGCAACGCGCATGTGTATGCAGAATATTAGTGCAACATGACACGTACATTATCCAAAAAGTGTTTTTTTGGAAGGAAAACTCAACAATATTTTTGGAAAAGTATGCAAATGGATGGGTCAATGTCTTGGATGCATAGATGTGGAATTTTTGGACTATAACGTGGTTGAATATGAAGCATTGGTTTTAACAAAAATGTCACATTGCAAGATTATGGTCCAAGAGGATAATATCACATTGTAACATTAAAGATTATGAGTTCAATATTATGTTACATTATGAAACTAAGATGTTGGTAATTATTGTTATGTCACATTGCAATGTTCATCTTGGTTGATTTATGTACAGTTGCTATATTCCTAAATGACTATGACACATTGTGACATTCATCAAGGTATATGTGGCATTGTGACATTCTTGAAAGGCTATGTTAGATTGTGATTCTCCTAAAAGGTTATGTCATATTATGATGTTCATCTTTGTTGACTTGTGTCAAATTACTATATTCCTCAATGGTTATGTCGCATTACAATGCTCATGAAGGGTTATGTCACACTGTGGCATTCCTCAAGGGTTATATTGGATGGTGGCATTCCTTAATGGTTATGTCACATTGTGATATTAATCTTGATTGAAATACATAGAATTATTATGTTCCTCAATGGTTATGTCACATTGCAATGTTCATCAAGGGTTATGTCACACTGTGATGTTCCTCAAGGGTTATGTTGGATTCCGATGTTCATCAATGGTTCTGTCGCATTGCAATGTTTACCTTGGTTGACTTATGTACAATTGCTACATTCCTCAATGGTTATGTCCCATTACGATTCTCATCAAGGGTTATGTTGCATTGCGATGTTCCTTAAGGGTTATGTTAGATTGCAATGTTCCTCAAAGTTTATGTCTCATTGTAATATTTATATCGATTGACTTTATGTCTAATTTTTATGTTCCTTAATGATTAGGTCACATTGCGATGTTTATCAAGTGTTATAGTACATTACAATATTTCTCAAATGTTATATGCAATTCCTATAATTGTTATGTAGTAAAATTATTGTAGTAAACGTTGGTATATAAAATATAAAATATAATCTTTTAACTTTAGAAATACCAAAATGAATTCAACACCATGGATAACAAAATAATATAGAGAGAACCCTTAAGGTAGGGTAACATCATCAAATACTTCTTATGGAAGGAATCACTCCATAAACCATGCTTTCTACAATAATATAATCAAATTCCAACATATATCAATGCAATGATACTCATGTATTTTTACTTTCTCATGAGTATTCCTAGGGGTCTATGCCAACTACACGTTATTATTATATTATTTCCTTTAACTACATAGTCGATCTATTCCATTAGTATGGACACATTACATTCATTATCCCCCTTGGGTACCTCCCTAGGTACCCCATATTATGATCCCTATATACATCAAAGTCCACCCCCCTTTGCATGTTTCATCATCAAAACATCGATGTAAACCATATAATGTGATCTACTATGTAATGCGATCAACTAGTACTAAACATGAGCAACCATCCATCCTAGTGAAATGTGGACATGCGGTCTAACTATTTCCATACCACCTTGTTCTTGATTCTAATTACTCCTTTGGTTCCATGTGGTCACTATGCCGCTCTAATATCTCCATTGATTGCCTTTATTCCTCCAAGTACCTCTATATTGGGTTTTGTTTTGGTTCCATGTATGCCTATAGTAGGTATGTTGATGCTCACGACATTTCCTTGATGAATGTTATTTCTCAAGTTCATGTGGGTGGTGATATATAATAACCTTAGTTATTCATTTAATTCTTTGTTTGACTCTTCAACCTATGGCTCCTTTGAGGAATGAAACTCTATAGATTCTTCTTCATTTTTATGCCCTTATCGAGGCACTCCTTTAGGTGTTTCTATAGAATTTTTTTCTAATGCTACCCTGGACTCTTCATTTGATGTGTCTATAGGTACTGCAATGATTTTTCCAATAATCACTACTTCTTGTGCCACCTTGGGACATTTTTTAGTAAGAGAAATACCCTACAATGTGATTTTTTTTATCGTACCAAAACTTCATAAACTTCCTTTGCACATTAGTATTAATTATACCAACTAAGTCCATCCAAGGATAACCAAGAATAATATCCACATCATCGATATCTATAGTATCAAAATTTTAATCAAAAACGTATGTATCCATCATAATCTTCAAATCTTAAAAAGATTGAACATTCTCACCCTCAATCTATGTGTTTTGAATATGCTTTGTAGGCACTTGCAATATTTTAGCCATGTTAACATTGATGAAAGTATTCCTGCTACAAGGTTTTTAAAAAACAATAACATTTTATGGATTAATACATCTAGGCATTCGTAATATGAGTATTTGACCCAAAACTAAACCCTTGGTGCTTTCTTTATCCTTCTTATTGGCATCATACCACCTATCTAAAAATACTTGTTCATATGCTTCATCTAAAAGTTCTATAATCTTGTGATAGCTAATAAACTTCCACCATATGACAAGGTCATCTCTTAAATTATAAAAGATAATTTTTTTCAAATCTTTGGCAATATTAACTTCATCTCTTTTATGTATTCTTCAACACTAGGATTATCATATTTTCCTATAAAAAACATATTTCTTAGAAGAAAATATGCAACCTAGGGTTTTGAAGGAAATACTTATTTTTTAATTGAGCTCCTTTGTGCAACTACAGGTTTGAGGTGACAAAATTGAAATGATCACAACTCCCTCAATATTAATTGGAATCTCTATTATGACACCAATTATGAAATGCCACAAATGCTTTGTATCTACTCTCATTGGTCTAGTGAAAAATTCAGCACTATGTCAAAACATATCTACAATGTAATCCATGCAACCACCATTGAAAAACCCCAAAATAGATTATTCTAAATCAACAAAAACTTCACTTCTCGAACTCTATTTTGGATGAATTTTTTTGAACTTTGATATTGTTTTGAAGGGAACCCACATATATAGTTGGTTTCTTTAGTTTCTACACAACAAACTTCACAAATGGATTTAAATCCTATTTCCCCCCTTGAAAATTCTATGAAAAGAAAAATATTCTTCCACTTTTTGCCCAAGAAGGAGATCTGATACCACTTGTATTAAACCTTGGTAGATAAAATATAAAAGATAAACCCTTAACTTCATAAATACCAAAAATCCGTTCACACCATAAAGAACACAAAAATAGAGAGAGAGCCCTTAAGGTTGGGTGACACCATGTAATACTCCTTATGGAATAAATCACTTCACAATACATGCTTGATACAATAAACTAATCAAGATCCCACAAATCTCAATACAATGATACTTATGTGTATTTGGATTGGTGGCTAATACTTCCCTCTCATTTCACATTAGTTGCAATAGAAATCTTGAAAAAACAACAATTTGTTGATTAGGAGGAATTATTATTTTTCTTTTTTTTAAATAAAAAGCAGAACCTGTTATATTAAGATTTCAAAAAAGGATAGACATTTGGCATACATATGCCAGTTGTCCTGCCTATACAGGAAACCAGGAGAGCTGGCCTATCCACAGTAGCAAGAAAAATTAGGCATAATGTTTCGCCACCCTGCCCGAAGGAAACCAGGGATTATGTCCAGTATGCTCAACAGTAACAGAAAAACTATGCTAAAGCTAATTATGCTAAGAACTAGAGAGCTACGGCTCTGATAAACTGTAATTGAAAAGAGCATGGAAACCATAAGGAAGGCCAGAACCTATTCAGTCGAAGTTTCCTCCATTTACAGGGAGGATGAAGGGCTGCGCACAAGTGGGGCATTGGCACCGTGGAGTAGCTTTGGAGTAGGCCACATACAACATATCTAGGCACTGGCTGACTCGCACAACTCTAAAGACTTGATCGTCCACGAGGCTATGCACTTCAAAAATCAACTTTAGGTGTTCGGGATGCAGGAGCGGCGGCGAAGGTGGCAAATTCCTTTCAGACTCTTCTTCTTCTCGACTCAGCGTTGTCCTCTACTGCTGCGTGTCAGTAATGCGCTCCGGCTACGTCTCCTCCGCTTCCCTTGCCTTGTAGTCTGGCAGTGTCCCCTACGTC
>JASDQU010104215.1:184317-209778 GCA_032191745.1 Picea mariana | reverse complement strand
CAAAGGAACCATAGGTTGAAGAGTCAAACAAAGAATCAAATGAATAACTAAGGTTATTATATATCACCACCCACATGAACTTGAGAAATAACATTCATCAAGGAAATGTCATGAGCATCAACATACCTACTATAGACATACATGGAACCAAAACAAAACCCAATATAGAGGTACATGGAGGAATAAAGGCAATGCATGGAGATATTAGAGCAGCATAGTGACCACATGGAACCAAAGGAGTAATTAGAATCAAGATCAAGGTGGTATGGAAATAGTTAGACTGCATGTCCACATATCACTAGGATGGATGGCTGCTCATGTTTAGTACTAGTTGATCACATTACATAGTAGATCACATTATATGGTTTACATCGATGTTTTGATGATGAAACATGCAAAGGGGGGTGGACTGTGATGTATATAGGGATGATAATATGGGGTACCTAGGGAGTTACCCAAGGGGGATAATGAATGTAATGTATCCATACTAATGGAATAGATCGACTATGTAGTTAAAGGAAATAATATAATAATAACGGGTAGTTGGCATAGACCCCTAGGAATACTCATGAGAAAGTACAAATACATGAGTATCATTGCATTGATATATGTTGGAAGTTGATTATAGTATTGTAGAAAGCATGGTTTATGGAGTGATTCCTTCCATAAGAAGTATTTGATGATGTTACCCTACCTTAAGGGTTCTCTCTATATTATTTTGTTATTCATGGTGTTGAATTCATTTTGGTATTTCTAAAGTTAAGAGCTTATATTTTATATTTTATATACCAAGGTTTGCTACAATAATTTTACTAGATAACAATTATAGGAATTGCATATAACATTTGAGAAATATTGTAATGTAATATAACACTTGATAAACATTGCAATGTGACCTAATCATTAAGGAACATAAAAATTAGACATAAAGTCAATCGATATAAATATTACAATGAGACATAAACTTTGAGGCACATTTCAATCCAACATAACCCTTAAGGAACATCGCAATGCAAAATAACCCTTGATGAGTATCATAATGGGACATAACCATTGAGGAATGTAGCAATTGTGCATAAGTCAACCAAGGTAAACATTGCAATGCGACATAACCATTGATGAACATCAGAATCCAACATAACCCTTGAGGAATATCACAGTGTGACATAACCCTTGATGAACTTTGCAATGTGACATAACCATTGAGGAACATAGTAATTCTATGTATTTCAATCAAGATTAATATCGCAATGTGACATAACCATTAAGGAATGCCACAGTGTGACATAACCCTTCATGAGCATTGTAATGTGACATAACCATTGAGGAATATAGTAATTTGACACAAGTCAACAACGATGAACATCATAATATGACATAACCTTTTAGGAGAATCACAATCTAACATAGCCTTTCAACAATGTCACAATGCCACATATACCTTGATGAATGTCACAATGTGTCATGGTCATTTAGGAATATAGCAACTGGACATAAATCAACCAAGATGAACATTGCAATGTGACATAACAATAATTACCAACATCTTAGTGTCATAATGTGACATAATATTGAACTCATAATCTTTAATGTTACAATGTGATATTATCCTCTTGGACCATAATCTTGCAATGTGACATTTTTGTTAAAACCAAATCTTCAGATTCAACCATGTTATAGTCCAAAAATTCCACATCTATGCATCCAAGACATTGGCCCATCCATTTGCATACTTTGCCAAAAATATTGTTGAGTTTTCCTTCCAAAAAACCACTTTTTGGATAATGTATGTGTCATGTTGCACTAATATTATGTGTACACACACGCACTGCATACTAGTTATCCTGCATACATATGCTTGTTGCATGCTAAGTAGCCCGTGTTTACCTCCAAAAGTTGCAAAAGATATTAAATTGCATGTATTTTGACAGATTTTACCGGCCATGGAGGTTTTCCTAACCATTTTACCCCTTGTAGCTCATCCCCAAACTGAATAACCATCTTTTTCTCATACAAAAATAGGTCTTAGGGAGTCATTTAGACATATGAACAAGAGAATAAGAAAACTCCACCAAAATCTTTTCCCTCTCATTGCCCAAGTTTTGCATCTTGCTCTGTGTTTTAGCCTCATCTTTCCCCTCCAGCCATTCTCCCTATGCAACCCTTCCTTCTTCCCTTGATGGCATGTTGGTTGTGAGACTTATATGTGGGATTGATGCACTTGAAGCCACGACAGAGGATCCTGGACTTGGTTCGTAGAGCGGTGTTTGCGAGCAAAGGTTGTAACCTTTCATCTTGAATTTGAATAAAAGAGATTATCTTTGTCCCAAAACCCTATGTGTACATGTTCTTGTTAATTTGATCATTTATATCTATATTTAGACTTTTAAGTGATTACCAGAGATTGTATATTTTTGTGCATTGTATTTTTAACCCTTTTTAGGTCAGATTTGGGAGGAGATATGTGATATAAGAGGAAACAACAAGTGGAATAAGTCTACATCAACCTTAGGAATTCAAGGTGCACTCATTAAACTTCTCTTCTCTCTTTCTCTTATCACTTAGTCTAGATTGTTTTGGGGTAGATTAGAGATAAGTCAATATTTTAAGGGAGTTATTGCTTTGCCTTTTCCTTAGACTCACTTTAGGGGGAATTTCCCCATAGAATAATTGGTGACTCCACTATGGAGTCTCTCTAGGGTCTTAGTGGAATATTTTGGTTTGATTTTATTTTTCAGTTTCTTTTTGAGTTCCTGAATTTTCTAAGTCAGTTTGGGTCTTTGGTCACCTTATAGGTGCCTACCAGCTTCCCTTGCCTAGTTGTTTGTCCAAACTTTTTCTTTTTTGAAAACTTGCAGATGTGTACATGCCTTGTCCTCTATATAGCACGCGTACATAAAAAAAAATTATAGTATATATCCCGCGTACATACACATTTTGTATAGTATATATCTCGCATACATACGCAAGCTGCTAGTGCACAACATGCGTCTCTATGTTTTGGACGTTTTTTTAAAAAGAATTTTTATTTCCTGGAAAGAAGTTATTTGCTTCTCAGGCCTTCCTGAACTCTTTAGAGTCTCTGTTGATTGTGTTTGGTTGGGTTAAAGTCTCGGTTTATATTTCAATTTGTAAAGAACCTTTGTTGCTTCTTTATTTCTTTTTCTTGTTTTCAAGGTTTAGGGTGAAATTTTAAGCATTAGATCCTCCTGTGGATTCCAGTGAATCCCAGCTTTCAAGTAGTGGCTAAGGGTCTATGTCAGTCTTGCGTTTGTTTTCTCTTTCCCTTGTTTGTACTTTGAAAAATGAAAGCATATCATTTACTTGTTATTTTCTTTTCTAAGCATTCAAAAATAAAAATAAAAAAATGTTGTTGCATTTTTGTTTGGTATTTATATCATAGACTATTTATTACAAAAGAAAAGAGTTCTATTTCCAAATTTCCTTCTACGTTATTTCCTTGAAATTTTGGTAGTTTGCATTTTCATTGTGAAACTAAAAATGCATTCTAGGATTTTTTTTGCATTTTAGGATCTTGGACTATATTTCAAAAAGTTTGCACTTACAAAGTTTAAAAGCCATTTTTTTTCAGTTGTAGAACTTAGTTTTCTTTCTACACGAATGTTATAAAAGCTTTTATTTCTTCTCTTTCGTGTCTTGAAAAACACCATAAGTTTCACTTACATACCCTTTTGAGTAAATCAAGCCACTTAAAATCAACGATTAACACTAAAATCAACTAGACTTTTGTTTGTAGGTTCACCAAGTAGTCTAAGCTTTAGGGCCTTGAAATAGGTGTGGAGAGGAAACTCTTCAAGGCCACTTAAACAAACATAAGAGTCTGTGGTAGGGAGTGTCAAATTATAGTTTTGTAAGAGTCAGTCAAGACCCCCCTCTAACACAGGGTCTAAACACGAGGTCGCATGAGGAAAGGTAGAGGAGATAACCCCTCCAAAGTCTGACCAAACATAGTGGGGATCATATATTGAGGGTCATTCTTGGTATTTTTCACTAATCGCATTTGACTACTGAGCTTCGTGGACCTCAAATCCATTTGAGATCCTTAGTTTTCTTTGGGAATATTTTCCTTCGGTACCCTTGAAAGGCTTTGGAATTTGTTATCCTTCTCATTACGATCAGCCCGACTGTCGACTGTACCCACTTGGTGACTCACTACGAGTTGGAAAACTAGTTTCCTATTTCTAGGTACTTACATGGGTGAATACAGGGGTATACCTCAGTACCTAGGGTAGACATCGAATCTCACTTTGTAGAGTATACCCAAAAGGTTTTTCCGTTCGAGTTACACTTGTACCGGTAAGTTGATCGAGTGTTGATTGGCGTAACTATTCTTCCTGCCAATCAGTTGATTTCTTGACTTTCCTTTAGGAACTTTTTAGTGTGTGCTATGTGTTTCGTGATAGATTAAACTTAGAGTGTCGGTTGATCATTTTACAAGGTGGAATATCAAAAGCTCAGTCATTCGCATAGGCTTCAGGGCCTGTCGTCGGTTACTTTGGAGCCACCTTCGCCATCGCTGAGGCGAAGGCTAGATAAAGAGGGTCCGTTTGAAGAAGTCAGGCCACCAGAAGTTGTGCATGATCCTTCTCCTAGAGAATACTTTCCTGCACTAGAGGAGCCCACCATTTATGACCTCGAATTTGAAGGATTCAAGCCCGCAAACCCTATGATCACTGATTTATCAGTTCCACTTCTTATTCAGATAGTCCCTTTTGAGGTGAATTCAACTGAATGTCATTTTGTTAGACGAGCAAAGATGGAATCGAATAGTGCTACCTCTTCTGGGATTCCTCATACTCCCATCTCAGTCACCGCGAGAGGGGGTGTCGTGCCTCCTCCCCCACCTCCACCTATAAGGACAACAACTGTCCAAACACCCACAACTTCTAGCAGTGGAATAGTCCCCTCAACAACTATGACCAATGTTCCTTACATCCAGAATGTGTCTAGTGCTCCCTTTTCGTATGGGATGTCAGGTTTTGACTCTAGTTTGACATTAAACTACTCTACTCTACAGACTGTTGGTTTAGGGGAAGGGAGTTCTAGTGCTCCCTTACAAGGATCTTCCGTGGGCACCACTACCCCGTTTAATACTATCCCTTACTGTTGGAGTCATATCCCTCCTCCGTCCCCTTTGCTCGAAGGTGCCTTACAACATCCATTCGGGCTTAACACCATCTCTAATTTTTTCAGTGGAGGAATTCATGGGCCTCATTCCTATATGAATCCGGTAGGGTCTATGATTTTTTCTTTTTTCGATGCATTTGGAAACAATGATTTCTCATCGTCTGCTTTCTCGTCAAGGGGAAAACCCATATTTGGTCAACCAAACCCTATGCAAGGCTTCGTTCCTTCACAGCGAGCAATGACAAGAGTTTACTTCTCAAAAGGTCTTGGAAATCCTTGGTAGGGATTGTTTCCTTCACAAGGGATGTCGATCAGAGGAAAACCCTCCCACACTCAGTGGAACCCCAGGCATGGTTCAGTTCCTATGCTAGGAGGGTCGGCTAGGGGCATCCCCAACCAAGGTCCTTGGAATACTATGCAGGGAGAAATCCTGACACAAGGTATGCCATCTAATTACATGAATCTTCCGACGATGCATAATCAATCGCAAACTCCTTTTACTAGCCAGGGCCACCATGGTTTCTGCCAAAACCTTGGCCAGAAAGAAAACGTTTCCTAGAAACCTGGTGCCAATCAAAATCCAGGCCCCTCTTTTAATTTGAATCCTCCACAACCTAGAATACCTTTCCTAGAAACTCTTCATTTTATATACTTGTCAAGGTTGTTGAATGATCTGATCTGTCATGATGTGCATTGGCATCCCATGCCAACTAAGTTGCCCTCAAACATCCCTAAGTTTGAAGGAAAGCCTGGAGAAGATCCAGGTGATCATGTTACAACATTTCATTTATGGTTCTCATCCAACTCACAAAAGTATGATTCCATTCAATTGAATTTATTTCAATGCACTCTTATAGGGGGTGCTGCGAAATGGTATATCGAGCTTGATAACTCAAAGTATGCTTACTTTAACGACCTAGCTATGGTTTTCTTAAACCATTTCCAGTTAACGGTAAGATATGATGTCGGCAACAAGTTGTTGGCCAACTTTGAGCAAACAAAATCCATCCATATCGCGGATCACATCCGAGAATGGTGTCGACGAAAGAACTTGATCAAAGTGAATTTCCCTCTCACATTTTTTCTCGAGTGGTTACTAAAGTCCTTGGTTCCTTGTGTATCCAAAGAGATCACGACATCAAGAGATTTTTTCGAAGAAGAGGCTATTATGAGAGCCCAATGACTAGATTTGATTTACTCTCAATCCAGTATGTTGTATGAGATCCTCCTAGATGCACCACGATCAAATTTTGATAAGACAAAACAGAAGTTTGGGCCTCACGTCGATGGCATAGTAGGCTTAGCACAAAGTAATCTCACGTATCATTTGACTAACCAGTTACAACAGTTATCGATTCAACAGACTATGGAAAGACAAACTCCTAGTTTGGATACCCCCGCAACCCAAGCGTCGAATGTATACAATGTGTAATCAACGAATCCCAAGGGTAAACAACAATCCGATGGAAAGAAGAAATATAAACACAAGAAGGGTAATGGGGATAAGAAGGCTGCGAATAATGTTGGCGAGGGAAAACACAAAAAGAGGACGGTGAAGTTTTTGTGTAAGCTTTGCATGGAATATCACTTGACTTACCAATGCCCTCAGCTTGAGGAAGCCCAAAATCTATTGGCACAACAACAACCTGTTGTGTTAACCAACTCTTTCCCACAAGGGAAAAATATGGCTTAATCTTCCTCATTCATGAATGCACCTGGGGTAAATCAATGATCCCCTGTGCATAATAATATAACTGAGCCACAATCATTTATATGATGAGATCAGATGCTCATCTACATACTAGGGCTCATGATTACGGAATCTCAGAATCTACTGACAAGGGAAAAGAAGCTTTCAACCCACAGCCTCCTCTTCACATTGAGAAGACTGTGGGAGAAACTATGAATCACATCTATAAGGGTGTGTTTAAGAAATATTCTCATAACCCGAATGTAAGGGCTTCTCAGAACTACTCCATCGTGGAGGATCTATGTCTACTCTGGAAGTCCTCCAGAGTTTTCCCTCACATAGGAAATCATTGTTGACTGGCTTGGGAGTTGCCAAGACTACTAACTCGGGAATGATTGTTTTTGACCTTATAGATTATAAACCTCGTCTTCCTCACCACATTTATTTTCATATAGTAGTGGTTTATGCCATGAAATCGTTGACACAGAAAATTTTCTGTATGGTGGTAGATGAGGATGCCTCGACTTGCATGATGTCGTTGGCATGTTAGAAGGCCATTGGCCAACCTAAGTTTCCTCCGATCTTTTAGACCACATGGCATAATTCCCTCCTTCCCCATGTAGTTGGAGGGAAAAACTGTGTGCGTCGAGGTAGAAATAGTCGATGCGCCTCTCGACTATAATATATTATTAGGGCAGAGTTGGACCTATGCTATGACAGCAGTTGTAGCCACTATTTTTTGAGTCTTATGTTTTCCTCATGAAGGTCGGATCATAACCATTGATTAGTTATCCTTCTCTTATCCTATGACTTCATCGAGGACATCCATGGTCCCGATGATTGACAACCAGCAGCCAAGTACCATCAACTTAGTTGTCAATTTGTTTCCATCTCTAATGGGGACTTTTGATTATCCTCCACCTTCAAATGATGTTAAGTTTCTTTTGGTTGTCCGCGATCAACCGAAGGCTGCTATATTTCAATTCGCTTCTTTTCAAGCGAGTTGTTTTAACAAATCATGGAATTTAACTTCCCCATCGGCTTCGATGGAAGGGGTAGGGCATCCTGGAATGAATATTCCCTTATCTAATGTTGAGGTTGCGTACAGTATTGTCCATCAAGCCTCGGTTAACCCTGATCCATCTCCCCCACAAGAGCTAGATCTCGTTCTTGAGCCCATTTGGACTCAATAATCTCCCTCCACTCATGATCCTTTGGACTTAGTCTTTCCTTCAAACGAGGCGATTTTGGAGGAAATGACTGGGTCAGATAGATCTTGGGACGATCTTCACCACATATCTTATTTTTTACCTGAGTTGAGGAGAGTTGAGGCAGGAGAGTTCACTACAACTGTGAATGGAGATGTCACTTGCCCTGTTAACCCTCTGGCCATGCACAGAATATATGCCAAGGGAAATATGGCAAGTATAGATGAAATGATTCCTATTGACATCTCTAGAACCCTTGGCACCATTAAAAACATCTTCGTCGAAGTGGATTGTTCCCCCGAGGAAATTCATATCTATACTAAATTATTTAAAGAGTTTTGCAACGTTTTTGTCTGGTCTTATGAGGAAATTCTAGGCATTGACCCACATATAGTTTAACACAAGACTAAAACTTACCTCGATGCATAGCTTATCTAGCAGAAGCTTCTCCGAGTCAACCCTCACAAGGCAGTGAAGATCAAGGTTGAGGTAGAGAAACTCATTAAGGTTGGTTTCATCTATCCAATGCAATTGATGGAATGGGTGTCAAACCTTGTTCCTTTCAACAAAAAACAAGGTATGATCCATGCGTGTATGGAATTTCGTGATCTGAATAAAGCTTGCCCGAAAGACAATTTTCCAACCCCATTCATTGATCAGATTGTCGATGAATGTGCGGGTTATCAGGCCTTTTTTTTATGGACAGTTTTTTCGAGTACAACCAGATTCATATCAAACCCGAGGATCAACATAAAACGATGTTTATATGTCCTTGGGATACATTTGCATACAAGAAAATTCCTTTTGGCCTTAATAATGTTGGAGCCACTTTTTAGCAGGATACGTCGTTTTCCTTCCACGGCCTCAAAGATATAGTCAAGGCGTATCTTTATGATCTGGAATAATGTTCTCATAAGAGATACGATCATCCTTCCCACTTACGACTTATCTTTGAAAGGTGTCGCTACTATCGGATTCTCCTTAATCCGAATAAGTGAAGATTTTGCCTAACATTGGGTCGCTTGTTAGGTTTTATTGTGTCAACGAAATGGATCATGGTCGATCCTCTGAAGGTTGAGGTACTTCAATTTCCTCCCTTGTTCACAATCCCCCATCTTCAAAGTCTATGAGGGAAAGATAGATTTCTTTAGTGTTTTTTTTCCAACTATGCCAATATTACTAAAGGGTTTATGCGTCTCTTGAAGAAAGGGGTCCCATTCTATTGGGATGAAGAGACTCAATGCTCTTTTGAAGCGTTGAAACGCTCTCTAATGTCTGCCCCTATTCTCAGCCCTTCGGATTATTGCAAGGATTTCTTGTTGTATTTGGATGCCACAGAGTCTACTATTGGCATGGTCTTAGTCCAAGAGGATGACACGCCATAATATCATCTTATCTACTATCTTAGTCAAGGCTTGGTAGGACTGAAACTCAACTACACCCATGTTTAGAAACTCGCTTTGGTAGATGTCCACACTGTCCAACAGTTCTGTCTTTACATTCTACTTCGCAAGACCACCATTGTAGCTTTCATGAACCATTTTCAATATGTATTGACATGAAGGGTGATCAACAGGAAAATCAGTCAATGGATAGTCATCCTGCAAGAATTTGACTTGGATTTTGTTTCGGCGAAATCTAAAAAGTATTTGGTCTTCATTGAACTAATTTCATAACTTCCAGTTGAAAGTAGTAACGATTTTCCCAAAGAGTCACTAATCAATGGGTATATTTTCCTTATTGCACCTTCAAACCCTTGGTATGGAGATATACTTGTGTATCTTCAGACTTTGAATTTTTCTTCCTCTGCTTCTCGCGATGAGCATTGGCGAATATGCCATCAAGCGCAGAACTATCTTATCATTGATGATACTTTATATCATCGAGGATTTTATTTCATTCTCCTTCGTTGTCTCACTCACAAAGAAGAAGAGCTTGTGTTGAATGACTATCAAACCAGAGCATGTAGAGGTCACTTGTCTAGGTTGGAAACAACCCAAAAAATTCTTCACGCTTGATACTTTTGGCCCTCATTGATCAAATATTGTGTAGAGGAGGTCAAGAAGCGTCACCCATGATAGATATTCTCTTGAAAGATGTGGGCACACTCTGAACCCATGTTTCCAGTTATTATTGTCAGTCCCTTCACTAAGTGGGGGATTGATTTCACTACATGTCACCCAAGTTTGGCTAGGGGGCATCATTACATCATCATGATAGTAGACTACTTCACTAAGTGGGTCAAGGCCATGTCGAAATTCAGTATGATGGAGAAATGACTGCACTTTTCATCGTTAACCAGATTGTAGCCAGGTTTGGTATTCCGAAGGAGATTATCACAAACCATGGCAGTCACTTCCAAACTAAGATGATGACTGAGATAACATAAAAAAATGGGGTTTAAGAAATAACATTTGTCACCCTACTATCCATAGGTGAATGGTCAAGTGGAGGTTGTTAATAAGTCTCTCAAGACTATTCTCGAATGAACGATCAATTCAACCAAGTCAAATTGACATTTGATATTGTACTTGGCACTTTGGGCTTATCGAACCTCAGTCAAGAATGCTACCATTTTTTCTCCCTTCCAACTCGTTTATGGGCTGGAGGCAGTCTTTCCCATAGAGTGCTCGATCAGTCTTTCCCACTTGAAGAGCATATCCTATATCTCAAGCAGTTCGGTGAGCAGCGTCGAGATGTAGTCTTGTCCAATGAGGCTCAAAAACAATGTGTCAAGTGTCAGTATGATCGGTCTGTCCACCCTAGATTTTTCTATGAAGGCGATCTTGTCTTGGTTTATGACCAAGATTAAGATCCCTTGGGGGCATGAAAATTCAAATCCATGTGGTTCAGACTGTTCATTTTTAAGAAAATTTTAGAAAAAAGCGCCTACCAACTGGTTGATTTCTAAGGTAATGCTTTGTCGGAGCCTAGAAATGGGCTCTACCTTAAGAAATATATTCTCAGGTCGGTCACTTGAGTGTGACTTCTTGTATATAATGTATAGTTTTATTTATACAGTTTTGTCTTTTTGTCCTATGGACATGTAGTTTATTGCGTTTCTTTTCACTATGATAAATGTTAAGTGAATCTGAGGTCTATGTTGGGTTTGCGGATGGTGCTAGCCAACACACTCGGAAGCTTGTTTCCACAACTTTGGTGATCTTCATGCCCATTGGTAAGTTGGTGTCTTCTGAAGGTACTTTTCTGGGTGAAGCAACCAATAATGTTGTCGAGTAAAGTGTTGTGATAGAGTTACTATGTGATGCATTGTCACATGGTATTTTTCACCTTTAGGTTTATCTAGATGCTCAACTGGTTGTGTCATATTCAAATGGAGTATACCGTGTTCATGATCCCACCCTTAACCGATGATTTCTTAGGGTAGTCTCTTAGAACACTATTTTTATTATATTACTTATATTCATGTTCCTAGGAGATCTAATCAACTAAATGATACATTGGTTAATCATGTATTAGATTGGCATATTGCTCACACATAAAAGTAAAATTAGCACACACGTACACACATATTTAAGTACATTTGTACAAAATGTTTTATCCATAAGGAAAAAATATGTATGTATGTAATAATATGTCCAAAAAATAATGTCATAAGTACAAAAGTGGACCATAAAGCCTCAAATAGAGTCGGTATACATCGTTGGGCTCAAGCCCTCACTACATAAGAGAGTACAAAAAAATTCCCCTCGACACATATGTGGTCCAGTGCTAACTATAGTTTAGGCATGTTGGCCGTAGTGTAATGAACTATGACATTCGCAAGATGCCGGAACAACTGAACCCAAGTCCTAAGTACCCCTACAACATGCAGTTGCATGGCCGGGGATAGGTCCTCAATCTCTGCCATCCGCACTGGACAAGTGAGAGTTTTCAAGTTCCTCTCCATTCATCTCAATACTCTCTGAACCTCTCCAGCTGGTGGCCCTATCGCAATTGTTGATCCTCCTGCTACTACTGGTCCGACAACCTCTCGACGACGGCGCCTGGTCCTGGAAAATTCGAATGGTCGTACTGGTCCCACTTCTATATATAACAGATTATTGAGTTATTAGTTTGATGTTACCATAAAAAGGATAATATTTAAAAAAAGAACTAAAAATGAAATAACTTTAAAATATAAAAATTAATGTGCACTTATCACTCCTTGCTCCTCGCCAGGGGGCATAGGCATATCAGGATCCCTCAAGAAATTGATCCCTGCATAGGGGTAGTCTTCGATCACAGGAATTTGACGGGCCCACTAGTCAAATAATTTATCATCGAAGGCCTCCTACACTCTCACTGCACACTATCAAGGGAACAAATCCACCCACCCGCATAATGTTGGAAAGGAGGCAATATGGCCTCGTACTGTCTCTCGTGGGATAAGGTTTGGCACTCTCTTAAAAAATAAAGTGAAAAACATGGTCTCAAACCCGAAGTTCTTGTTTGTTCTTCTTCAGTATTCGGTTAGTTGTTTATTCATACATGTAAGCATCCCGGTGCTCTAGTCAAATATGGTGGTCTGTAAACACTGAGTTGCATAATGCATCTATGCATGCGAAGCTTGATGAAGTTTTGTGGATCCCATGATCTACCCTATCATATAAAGTATTATCCACAGGTTGAGGCTTGTTATCTTATGAATTGGCACCTGAGATCCTACTTTCTCAGTGCCAGCCTCGCAGTACATGCCAATATAATCCTGTTGGCGGGTGAAACTGTCTGTCCGTCAACTGGGAGAGTGGAACTGGTCCGGGGTTGTCTAAATAACCCAAGCCGTTTGGAATGAACCACCCTGACGATTTTAACGGCTCCATTGGACGCTCTAAGGTCTCAAGGAAACCAAAGAGAAAATTGATCTGAATCTATCTAAACTAATAAACAAATTAAACTATTTAAAAGAAACTGAACTAATTAAAACTAGTAAAACAAACTAAACTAACTAACTACTATACTAATCTAACTAAAACAAATTACTTAAATTAAATTAAAACTAAATCTAACTCTTCTAACTATTACATACAATCGACTAGCTACAATTTTAATAATTCAAATCATCTATCTAATTATCAGTTATAATATTTCTTATTCACAAATGTACACTATGAACAACCTACAAATTTAATTAAAACCTGCAAAACTCATGTGTTCGCTCCCTTAGGACAGCCAAGAATCTCTTTTTATTTTTATATTTTATGAAAAATAAATAAAAAACTACTGAAATTAAACGATCTAATATATTTACCGAAATTAAACAATCTAATATAAATCTAATTAAACTTCTATCTATATTAAACTACTTAATAAAAACAGTAAGCAGAATACTAATTGACCTGGAAACGCTCCAAGTCTGCCCTGTGTAAGATGACTTCTTAAGCTGGTTGGAGGAGGGAAACTCACATCGTTTAGTCCTTAAGCTTCTCGTAAACGATCAGCTATGCTGCTTCTTGAAGTGTTTTACAGGACAAACAAGACATAAAAGAAAATCATAACAATCTTATGATTATAAATTCCTGCAATAAGGGAAACCTATTATGCAGAAAACTTATATATAACAATTCAATTTATGAAGAAGGTAAAACTATCATTCACAAACTGAACTAACAATTGTTATGTCTTTTATCTATTTGGAAGAAACAAGATATGGATAACAATGATTAAAATTATATCATTTGCACATGATTTAGATAGCCAAAGTAATCATAAACCATAAACAAACTGATATACACAACATAAAACAAAACATTGATATATTGAAAAGCAAAAGCTATGACAAAACATCAAATTCTGCTCCAGTCAGTATTATAGCTCCATATCCTTTTTCTCCCACAACTGAGGATGAACATTATTACAAAAATTATAAGTATATATAGGTTTCTCCACAGGGTAAAACATCCCTGTGGATAATTATCAAACAGTTTTACATAATCTGGGAGATATCCCAAAATCTCCTAAACTAAGAAAATAAATGCAAGTGAAATCTTGAAACATTCCCTAACTGCTCAACAACTTAGTTGCAAATTCGAATTTACCTGCAATAGAACACAAATATCCAATTAGAAAGATATTTCATTAAGAAAACAATAAAAAATTGACTCCACAGACTTAGCTACAGAATCATCTGATTCTGTAGCTAGTCAAAAATGGCATACAGGACCAGATAGTAATCAAATAAAATCAAATCCAATCATCTTTTAATAGTCATTAAAAATGAATTACTAATGATTCAATTAAAATTATCCTTTAAATTAAACCAAATCGAAAAGGATGCAATCGAGACAGGGTAAGAATGCTCTGTTTTTCCAATTCCCATAAAATCGGATCAAATCTTAACGGGACTGTTTCATAAATCCAATCAATGGTGAACTAAATCGTATAAGATACGATGCAATCATAATTGATTTGCATAGGATTCATATCGTTTTAGTCAAATGCCAATATAGAAAAGCCATCACGATTATTATCAAGATGAAACATGCATAATGATATCCATAAAATTCTGCCATAGACTTCGTTCGCTGAGTTTCAAACAGTTCACAGGTATGACTGAAATAATGGTCGTAACCATCATTGACTAGTTATAGTCATAATAACAGATTGATATCATTCAGTTAAGTGCACGATAAGTAAATTGTTTCAATTGTAATCGGATGAAATCATACTCCATGAATATCGACCCAATGATTTTCATGTTTGATCACCACACAGTCAACAGACAGAGGGGTGATAAAATCAACAGAATCCATGAACTGGGCAATAATCAACACAAATCTTTACTGAGTTAATTATAGAAACAAATCATAACTCTGAGCAGAATCCAATTCAAACAATATATGAATCGAAATGGTCAAGCAATGTGAATTGAATAAGTTGCAATTTGATTATGTATCAACAGAATAGTATCAGATCTGGTCGAAAGACATGGAAAACAGTTAACCCATTTATCAATCATATTCATATAGAACATAACCAATTCAAATCATGCCATTGACTGTGTTCAAAAATCGAAATACCAGCAACAGCCTATGTTTAGAAAAATATTAACAACTTCAATTATCAACAGAGAATCCAATTGAAGCTAAATTTGAACAATCAAATCTATCTGACGATCCATCGAATCAAAGCCAAATCCAATCAAAATTTAAACGATAACAAAAATTATATACAGCAATGCATTCTTATGTGACAGAGTCGATCAATAATGTACACAGAGTTTATGAATGTGCCATATAAATGGGTGAAAGTTATACCAGCGAGGTTCCTGAGGCTATGCCAGTTTCAAATTGACAATTATTGTAGCCGACTCGACATTTTTGAACAAAATTGAACCTGTCGTTCGTTGCTTCTTGTCAGTGGGTTGCACCTTCGCATTATGACCAGTGAGCTTTGCCACTTGATCTTCCAAGGCATGGATTCTGGATTGCAACATCAGCACATCTAGGTAGTATCTCTCCAACCATAAACCACACTGATCGCATGGTGGAACAGCTGGTTGAGTAGACGAGGGTTTTGATGAGTCACCAAGGGTTCCACGAGGTAGTTCAATGCCAGGAAAATTAGGATCATCCCGCAGACAAGGTGGTAAATTCTTGACAAAGTCATAAGGAGGTTTGTCACACAGACCCTCTGAGTAAGGATACTCGTTTGCGAGAAAACGTTCAATCTCCGAATCAGAATCTTCACTAACCACGATAGGCTCAGGGTTGGCAGAGTTTTTAGGTTTATTTCTCGCCATGCGAGAGATCAACCGGGCATTTTTCTTACCTTTAGAATTAACACCAGTTTTATCTTTAGTCTTTTTGGCTGTGGGTTTAGCAATTTCGACCTATTCGGTCACAGCCACGGGCAAGTTCACAGGTGAGTCGGGTAGAGGTTTGGGTAGCAAAACGCTGTAAGGCACAGGGGGGATAGGTTTGCTTTCTCTCACCACAGGTTTATCAACCTGTGGTGGGTTTGACTCTTCGAAGCCATTACGACTGAGAAAATCACCCCAATAGTCACGACATAACCCTAACTCATAAACCATAATCATTTTAATCAACCCCAAATGGAAGAGGTTGGTATCGGCCTGGCTGCGTTTGTACCTCTTAGCCATATTAAACAGACTTCTATGAAGATAGTGGGGCATATTAAGCTCGTAGCCTATAAAAACCATCAATAGACGAAGGTGAAACAAGAAAACGAACCCATACCTGCCCTCGCAAGTAATGAATTGCTTGATTATCATTAGCAGATCATGCCAGCGTGGTTTTAACATTTTTGCAGGCAGACCTTTGTCGCAGGAGTTCACCATTCGAGATTGGAAGAGCAATGTCCACGGGACATCTTCCACCTTGCAACTTTTCGACCACTTCTGTCCAGTAGTAGGCAGACTGGTAGTCGAGCTAATAAATTGCTCATTAATTTCAAGTTGCACATCCCCAACTTTGGCTCGGCAGCCATCGAATGATAACGCAAATTGTCGAGCCACGCTAGGGTTATAACCATCGAATTTCCTTATAAACGGGAGCCATCCACATTTCTCCAGGTCACTATGAGCGCCATCGAACATGAGCAGTGCTTGGCAACAGTTGGGCTCGGCCCTTACGACTGGAGCCATGACCTGTGTGCATAGTAGGGTTTGAATCGAGAAATACAATACACATGGCAGAAAATCGTTACAGCTAACAGCTGCAGTGCTCAAAGGGGAGCGGATTAATTGTATGCGTGCGAAGGTGGTGGAATTACCACCGCCATGAAAAACATTAATGGCACAGTACCATCCCTGTTCAATCAATCATAACCAATATTAACATTATTCGGCCAACCCAAGGTTTAAACGGTGGACAATTATATCAATGTGCCAATGTATAGTTTGAAACCACGATCGTTTAATGTAAAATCAAACCCACACATCAATGCGCCAAGTAATGATTTAAACCATAAAATCGACATCCAAAAGTTTAATCAATGTGCCTTTGTAAAACCTCAAACCATTGTCATTCCATATAAAATCAAACTTATAATATTACCAATGCGCTTGTCGCATAGTCAAATGTTTAGATTCAAAGTTTTTAGAACATTGCAACAAAAGATCTCATAAAATCAATAAGTCAAGAGTTCATAACAATAAGGATCATAGCATATAAAACCAAAATCAATCATAACCCTTATAGAATCAAATGTAACCAATAAATTTGCATGCTCAATGGCTTATTAATCAAATTGCACAATCAAAGTGAAATGGACATAGTTTGAAAGAACCTTTGCAGCCATGTAATAAACCAATGGTACAGTGTCTTTCAGAAAATTAACAAAAGACCATGACAGTCCAAACAATGATGGAGGGGTTTTCACACTTTCAGTTTTGAAAACTAAATCGAAACCAAATTGCAATTGTCGCAAGAAATGAAACAAATGTCTAATTGCAAAATGCGACAATGACTTGTCGTTTAGGAGACAATTAGGTGTAGGCAGCTTTTAGGGCAATTGAAAAAATTGAATTGGCTGCCAACAAATCCTCTATGTTATGTGGTCTTGGAGGAAAAGTCCTCAAGTTAACCAGTTCCCCCCTCCTGGAGACGTCGGTCAAAAATTATGTATCCTTGATAGTCAGAGTCAATGATTGACCATCTAGCATGAAGGCCTCTGTGTCAAAGTGCTAATACTCTATCAAATGATTCAGTAACATGGGTTGTGCCCTCATAAATGGGCACTGAAATAACTTCCACATACCACACTGCTTGAGCATGGAAATGGCCCCTGGATTCTCTTCGACCAAGATGTCTAACTCCTCATGTTCTCTCTCTCACCAGTGAACATACATCATGTTGCATAAAACGTTTTGAGGTTAGTCCCTTTTTCATATTTTTTGAAAGCTTTAAAGAGATCTACGCGGGTTGTCTTTAAGACAGTCGCACATATATGCATGCTAAGTTTTACTTTGCCCACGTATATATGTGTGTTGAGCATGGATAGCACACGTACAGGCAGACCCGACTCTTTCCTTAGGGCACACACCCTCTAAACAAATAAATAAACAATAAAGGATAAAGTGAAATGATGAGAGATGTAATTTGTACTTACTTGGTTTAGGTTTGAAGAATTTTCATCCACCGTAGCTCCTTGAATCCACGTTTTAAGGAAGAGGGATTTTCGACTTTTTGGTTATTTTCCAATTTGCAATGGTTAAAATGAGTTGTCTACCCCTATTTATAGACTGTCTTGGCTCTTTTTACCCTAGTTTGGTCCTCTTTTTCCCTATTCCTTGCTTGGTGCGTGCTTGGGTTTCTTTTTTGGGGATCTTTGGGTCGTTCTTATGAAATTTTTCTTTTGGCTTGGTGTTTTTATGAGATGGGTTACACTCACATCATCCTGTGGTGAATTTGGTTTTTTTCAACACTTGCATGTAGGTTAGATTTTCATCACCTTGCATCTTGCATTTTGTTGACTTTTTCTGTTTTTCCATAGGATCGATCCCACCGAAGTACGACACAGAACCTTCTATGTTGCTTTAGAAATGTCGTAATTAGGTGGTAGAGCCTTCCTCTACATGGATTCTCTAGGTACATCCTTTGTTGTATTTTGGCACCCGTGTTGCGAGTTTTCCATAGGCTTGGGAGTCCTTTTAGTCCCACCATGACAGTGAGTTGAAGCCTCATTCTTCTTCATCTTTTTTCGGCATATACCCGAGGGACTCCGTAAGAGCATGCTATGTTTTCTTTCAAGCTCGCTTAAACTTTGAAAGCAACATCTAACAAGAATTTATTTATTATTTTTGGTCTCATTCAGATTACTTAAGAAAAGAATCCCCCCTGGAGTCTTCTTTAAGCCCTTTTCAAACTCTCTAAAATTAAAAATATTTTTGAGTGATCTTGTTTCCCTTCATGCTTGTCAAACTAAAATTTGAAGGCACATCTTTCTGGTGGTAGTATACCCCTTTTTCGGTCTGGATGGTTAATTTAGGAATAAAGGAATGCCCTAGAAGCTTTGGTTCGCTAGGAGAGTATTCTCAGGCATAAGTTTAACCCTTTTTCGGGCCTGAGGGACTAAATTTACGAAAAAGGGTCATTCTACCTGGTTTTGGTTTATCTATTTTTTGGTCCTTGGAGATTATCTACGAAAAAGGAACCCCCTCAGAGTCCATGGTTAATCTCTTTTCAGAATCCCTAAATATGAAAATATCGCCAAGTGACCTTGTTCCTTTCACACTCGTTAATTGGTCCAGAAGGAATATCTATTTGGCATAAGTTTAACCCTTTTTATGGCCAACATATTATCCAGGAAAAAGGTATGCCTCGAGAGACATGTCTCTCCAAGAGAGTTCTCCTAAGTTATGTTTTATACTTTTTCGAGCTAAGGGACTAAATTTCAAAAAAGGTTGTGCATCCATAGCTAAGCTATTTTTAGACTCCTTAAAATTGAAAAGATAGCCGAGTGATTTTGTCTCTGTCACACTCGTTAAAATGGTTTTGAAAAGACGTCCTTTAAGTACAAGTTTAACCCTTTTTTGGACCGATTGGACTAATTACGAAAAAGGACCACTCTGGAGTATTCTTTTAATGCTTTTCTGACTCTCTAAACGTGAAAAACCACCGAGCTTACATTCTCTGGGCTTGTAAAACTTCACATGGAAGGAGTCTTGTTGTGTCATGCTGTAATCGCATCGCATGTCTCATCCTTGCATCTTTGGCCTAATGTCAACTTCATGTTGCTATTACTGAACCTTTAAAACATTCCTTAGATGCAAGCCTTGTAACACTTTTTTCCCTTGTGATCTGACACCTTGATCCATGGAGAAATTTTTCCAAGTGTCCTTATCCTACACATGTATCCTTGCACTGAGCATCAATATGTTCCATGCGCTTGGAACTAGTTTGCTTGTCCGCGACACTTGTTTCTCCTTTGTAACATAGCATTCTTTTATTCTTTTTCAAGCTTGTTAAAAATTTGAAAAGGAAAAAAAAATCAAATATTTTAAAAAGAGAGGATGTGATATACATTCTCTCTTATCGACAGTAAGATACTCGCCCTTGGATAAAGCACATCCTTATGTTTATTTTGCAAGCATTGGGATCTAATATAACCTTAGGAATTTGTTCTCGTTACATAGAGTTGCGTCCTCCTCTGTTTGGTTACTCTTCCAAACATATGAAGAGTTTGTCATGCCTCCTATGTCACAAAATTATATCAGTATTATGATGCATGAGTCTCATCATTTTGCTGTGCTTTTGTCCAAAATAAATTTTATTCAACCTGAGTCAGCCATTCTGCAGTTGATCTCTTAACTTTCATGAGTCGACCATCCCGAGAGTCCAGTCAAGTTCGGATTTGGAATCGTTAAGTTATATGTCTGATGATTCGAGGTCCTTCAGTCTTTCCCCGACGACATGTTGAGTACCTCAGAGTAGTGAGTCTTACACTCCTATTGTACTCCTACTTAAGTTTTGAAGATCTTGAAGTTGTTTCTCGAGCTATGAAGTTATCATCTCCGACCACATGCACTGATGCTTCTTGAGGATGCATATCACATTGTACTTGTATATCTTCAGATGATTTTGAGATGTAGATCTGTTGTGTATTGTTCAAGGCTACACTTTATATAGACATTCATATTTGTCTTGTAGTCATGATTATTTTATATGACATGAATCTGTAGTGTACTTGATTGGCAACCATGCTTAGTTTATCCCGGGCATGGGTATGCCCAACTCAGAGAGATTATCATTATTTTGTAGATGACACACTCACAAACACTCGACTCGGGATCACTCAACTTCGTGCCTTCCCATTGTGTAAATATATTGTAATGTATTTCAGCCATCATTTTCTCTTCTGACCTTGCACATTAGGGGGCCTCTCTTATATTCCAAACATGTCACATCTATGCATCCAAGACATTAGCCCATCCATTTGCATACTTTGCCAAAACTAATGCTGGAGTTTCCTTCCAAAAAACCATTTTTTTGATAATGTACACGTCTTGTTGCACTAATAACATGCGTACACACGTGTGATGCACACTAGTTAGCTGGCGTACATACACTCGTTGCATGCTAAGTAGCTCGCGTTTACCTCCAAAAGTTGCAAAAAATATAAAATTGCACGTATTTCGGTGGAGTTTACAGGCTATGGAGGGTTTCCTAATCATTTTACCCCTTGTAGCCCGCCTCCAAACCGAATAACCATATTTTTCTCATATAAAAAAGAGGTCTTGGGGAGTCATTTATACATATGAACAAGAGAATAAAAACACTCTGCCAAAATCCTTTCCCTCTCATTACTCAAGTTTTGCATCTTGCTCTGAGTTTTAGCCTCAACTTTCCCCTCCAACCATTCTCCCTATGCAACCCTTCCTTCTTCCCTTGATGGCATGTTGGTTGTGAGAATTCTATGTGGGATTGATGCACTTGGAGCCATGCCAGAGGAGCCCGGGCTTGGTTCGTAGAGTGGTGTTCGCAAGCAAAGGTTGTAACCTTTCATCTTGAATTTGAATAAAAGAGATTAACTTTGTCCCAAAACCCTATGTGTACATGTTCTTGTTAATTTGATCATTTATATCTATATTTATACTTTTAAGTGATTACCAAAGATTGTATATGTTGTTGCATTGTATTCTTAACCCCCTGCAAGTCAGCTTTGGGAGGAGATCTATGATCTGAGAGGCAACAACAAGTGGAAGAGGTCTACATCAACCATAGGAATTCAAGGTGCACTCATTAACCTTCTCTTCTCTCTTTCTCTTATCACTTAGTCTAGATTTCTTTGGGGTAGATTAGAGATAAGTCGGTCTTTTAAGGGAGTTAACGTTCTGCCTATTCCTTAGACCCAGTTTAGGGGGAATTTCCCCATAGCAAACCGCATACTTTAGTAAACCAAAGTCGATCGCGTAACATATTCAACTATTGTTTACCAATGTTAACCAAAAGCAACCACATACCATACTCAAACATGGAAAACCATATTAAAAACATGGTCAACTATAGTCAACCTTAGTCAACCATGGGAAGCCATGCCATACATGTCCAACCATAGCCAAACATAATTAACCATCATCAATCATCGTGAACCGCAGTCATCTAAAGTCTAACATAATTAACTAATGTCAAACCTTGTTAGCCATGGTCAACAATATTAAAAAATAGTCAACTATAGTGAACCAAAATAAAACAAAGTCAAACATACTCAACTATGGTCAAACATGGTCCACCAATGTCAAACATAATCAACCATAATCAAACATGGTTAACCATGGTCAACCATTATCAATCATGTTCAACCATAGTTGACCTTAGTCCAACATGGTCAAGCATAGTCAACCATAGTCAAACATGGCAAAACATGGTCAAACATGATCAACCATAGTCGACCATGGTTAGTCGTAGTTGACCATAATCAAACATGGTCATCCATAGTTAAACATGATTGAACATAGTCAAACATGGTCAACCATGGTTAAACACGGTCAAACATCATCAAACATGGTTAACCATACTCAACCATTATCAATATGACTAACCAAAGTCAACCATAGTCAATCATATCTACCAAAGTCAATCATAGTCAAACATGGTAAACCTAAGTCAACCATGGTCCACATACTCAACCATAGTTAGACACAGTGTTAACCATAGTCAACCATAGCCAAGCTTGGTCAGCATAGACAACCATGGTCAACTATAGTTAACCATAATTAAACATGTTCAACCATTGTCATACATGGTCATCCATAGTTAACCATTTGCAATCATGGTGAACCACAGTCAAACATGGTCAACCATGGTTAATCACAGTCAACCATGGTGAAACCATAATCAACCATTGTCAACCAACACAAACATGGATAACCATCATTAACTGTGGTCATACATGGTCAACCATAGTAAAATGTGGTGAACCATAGTCTAACATAGCCAACAAAAATCACATAGTAAAGAAAAGTCAACCATACTCTAACATAGCCAACCAAAATCACATAGTAAAGAAAAGTCAACCATAGTCAAACATAGTTGATCAAAGTCAATCACAGTCAAACATGATCAAGCATAGTCAAACAAGGTTGACCATAGTCAAACATAGTCAATCATAGTTAAGTATTACTCAATGTCAACCATAGTCAACTATAGTTAACCATGGTCAAATATTATGAACCATAATCAAATCTCATAAATATTATTAATATTTTATTTCAGAAGTATATTAATCATCTCTAATCAAATTAATAGTCAATTAACACAACCACATAATTAAAGCTAATTGATACACTGTGATCCATGCCATTGCCATTAATTAAAGAAAGTGGGAAATGAAATAATTAAAAGTGATTCATGAAAGTGATTCATATAATAAGATTGAACAATAAACATCAACCCTATTTAATTATCTATTTATGCTCATGTGTAACCAAAATATATATATATATATATATATATATAAAAGCCATGTTAAGTTTATAAAAAAAATTCTTTAAAATCTTTCGTAAATTATTAATGTAACTTTATGTCCATAGTGGAAATTCCTAGTGGAGGTTACTTTCTACTTTATAGAAGTAAAAAACTTCTTAAAAATGCAAAAGTTCACAAATACAATGTTTAATTTAAGAAAAGTTTTTGTTAGTCTACTTATTGGTTGGGCGAGTAGAAGCCATGCCAAAAGTAAACATAATGAATAATATTAATTGAACATAATGAATAATATTAATTGAAATTTGAGGGACACTAACTATGAACCAGGACCAATCTTCACTGCAGAATGGTCCCGAGAAGGCAGAACAACATATGCTCCTCTATACTCCTTTGAAGTTCGATCTACTTTACCTGTATGCCTACCCAAGTTAACCACGTCTCCCTCCTCTGCAAGAAAAAGCAAGCTATGTAGACCGACAATTCAATTTCAGTTCCATAATCATCTGCGGACGTTTACGTCTAGTTTCAGAATTCCAATTCCAATTCCAGTTGATTGTCTAGATTCAATATTTCTGTTATTGAAACGAAGCCTGTACATACCATTTTTGGCAATTTCATCGATTTTGCAATCCTTGCCAATGCTTCACAGTCCTCATTCCCATCCATACCTATGACCTAATTCCACCAATTTTATAGTGGTCTGTATCCCATATTCATCGGATTCCTTAACAAAGCCTACCAGTTCCAAGATCATGAGAATTTTCTTCGTGAAGGACAGTTTATTTTCTGTTAATTCTCGCAAACAAGCAACTATTCTATTTCATTTGATCGGTTCACTATTCATTACCAGTTTTCCGTCGGTTACATCACAGATTAGCTCATATACATGCAATAATGCCTCTACTTACGCCGATGGAAGTACATTTTCGAGCAATCTGAATAGGGTAATGGGTGATCTAGTGAAGAACGCACCACAAACAGGGTTCAACACTTCTTCCTATGGTGAAAGTCCCAACAGAATCTATGGCCTCCTCCAGTGCACAGGTAACATTTCTCAGCATGACTGTTCAATCTGTTCACAGCAAGCAAACGATAGCATTCTACAAGTTTGCGGAAACGTTGTAGGCGTTCGAGTATGGCTGGATAACTGCTTCGTGCGATACGAGAACCATAGCTTCTTTTCAAAGCTAGACACCCACGGGAAGTATCTGGTGAACGAAAACGATATAAATAGAGGTAATTTATATAAGTTTAGGACCACCACTTCAAATCTCATTTACAACCTGTCTGGTAAAGCTTATGATCCTGCAAGGAAGGGATTCGCTGAAGGATCAGCTACATATTATTCTAATGGCACCGTTTACGGTCTAGTTCAATGTTGGAGAGATATATCCATCAAGGACTGCAGATCATGTTTGCAATTAGCAACGAAAAAACTCTACAAATGTTGTTTTCTGAAGCGAGGAGCTCAAGTACTGTTGAGAAGCTGCAGGATCCGATATGAAATATACCCTTTTTTTGGTACGAGTCCACCTGAATCCTTTGGGTCAAACCCTCCCATAGGACCAGCCCAGACTCCTCCGGCGAGTGGAACTTCACCAATCACGTCAAGTAATGTACACAAAATCTGCTTGTGCTGAATTGAGATTTATGATTTGCGCCTTACTGGGATTATAGAGATTGGTTGTTCCATCTTTTGTAAATAACATTGCAATATATTCATGATCTGCTATACAGAAGGTTCCCCTGCAAAAACATTACCCATAATATTGGGGATTGTAGGAGGCGTGATTCTAGAGTTAATGGTCTGTCTGTTTGCCATGAGGAGCAAACTGAATTCTGTCATTTCACCGAGACCAGTGACCCATCATGGCCACACGGAAGGTAGAATCTGCAATTTTACATGTGTTTCGCACAACTAAATTTATGTTATCCAATGAAATTAGAATCCTTATGTTCACTTTTTCTTTTAAACAGAAATCCCGCTACTCAGGCAGCAGCAAATTCTTTTCACCTTAGAAGCACT